>CATIWC010001338.1:0-173251 GCA_948472305.1 Vicia faba
TCTATTGAGAGTTGTTTTATGGTTAGGAAAAATCTGTTAGGGAAAATGTTCGGTTGAGAGAGATGAAGTTGGTTAGTGAAACAGTTATGAAATTGAAGGGTTGCCATTTGTAGAGTGAGTCTTTTCTGGTTTTTGACCTCCTGTTACGGTTAGGAAATAGTTTGTTATATCCCCTTTCTTTTTCTGTTGAAAAGTTGTTAGAAGTTGGTTGAAAGTTTGTTTGGGGATTTCTATTATGGTTTTGTTAGAAGAAATTGAGTTAGTTATTCTCTTAGTTTTTTTTTATGGGCCAGCTGGAGATCTTTTTTAGAGTCCATTATGTTTTGGTTGTTATAGGTTGGTAGAAGTTATAGTGTAATTAGGAGAACAGTCGGGAACTGGCTAGGGTTGACAGTAAAAATGGAATTTTTAATTTAATTGAATTTACATATGTTCTTGAATTTGTATGGGCTGATGCTAGCTTGTCCCTTTTGTTGAATGCAGATTTCTATGGACTGGTGCATTGGTTTTTACGGTTTCAAAACTTATCTCCCAGATTTTCTTTCTTTTGGATCAAAACAGGTGCGAACTGGTCCAACCGTTTTACTCCATTATTGATGCTGAAACTGGTAATTTAGTTTCAATTTCTCGATTTTTCTATCTTTCCTTTAATTTTCTGATAAGCCACGAATTCTAAATTTTTTTGGTCCTTTGTATTTTAAATCATACCCCTACTGATCACTCTTTACATGAACAAACGCCTCAGCTCTACTTTTCTGACTTGTTCCCTGCAACCTCTTCTTGTTAGGTGACTTAACAGGTGCCCGCATCCAAACATCACTCCCCTGGGATTTCTCAGCTTGTCTATTAGCATGTACGTTTCTTGGTATCCTATGAGAATGCTATGATTTTAACCGGTTATTCATTCTACCATGAGATTCTTCATTTTTTCTACAAATTTTTGGTCTGAATACTGATTTGAGTCTTTGATACAGACAAGAGTGATGTCTGAACTGTATTAGATAGGCCTTTTTTGTGTTATATTTTAGGACTGCTTGGACGATTCAAGAACTGATTTGGAGATGTTTTGGTGCATGTTTTAGCAACGAAGCATGCAGAATTTTAAGTTTTGTAAAAGATAGCATGGTGGAGGATTGAAATGGACACATGATACGTGAAGTATGTTGATTAGATTGAAGGTTGAAACGCGGTGGGAGAACTGACTTGGTTGTTTTGCGTTTGATCACAAATGTTGCGGTTAGCAAGAGTCGCCATCGACTTTTCTTTTATCCAAAAGGAAAAGCTGAAAAGAACATGAAAGACCTTTGAGACGTTTTCTTGAGTTTGGGGGGTGGATTATGAAAAGGGAAGGTATCAGCACCCTTTTCATCCATGGTTTTCCATGGGCTCTTAGTTATTTTCTAGATCACTTGCTTTTGTTTGAAAATATGCTTTGTGTGATTTCTGAAAGTATTTTGAAAAGGCGCCATTGTTTAGGAAAACTTTGTAATTATTATCGTTCATAAGAATGTATACAAAGTGTCGATCTTTTGAAAATGTTTTCAAGTTTGAAAGATTTATTTTTAAAGTGTTGATGTTTGTTTTGAAAATAGCAAGGATGTTTTGGTTTTGAAATTGAGCAAGCAACTAGGAACAATCTACCTACTCAAAAGTATTTCATGTTTATTTCCTCTTTCCTTTGACATTGTTATCTTACCATTGATTTGGTAAGTAACCCTATCTTTGGATGTAAAAGGGACGGGGCAAGGGTCATCATATAGCCATGATTAGCAATGTTGTAAGATATCTTAGCATTTTCTTTAAGGGACTAAGATCATTTTTGAAAGACAACTTTGATAGCATCATCGAGGGACTATGATCTTGTATTTGTGCTTGTTTTTGCTAAGATACCTCACATGCATAATATGGCCATTTTGTAAGGCAACAAAGTGGGTTTACTCTAAGGGTGTAAGTGTGCAAGTGTATTGGTTTACATGCTTGATTTGTCTTGATTAGGGTTTGCTACTTGTTGATTTTATGTCTTGCCATACAAATCCTAATTACTAGCATTTGTATATAAAGCATTAAATTGCGGAATTTAAAATTACCCTATTACATCATTAGGGGAGGGGGTATACAAATTTACAAATGGGGATTTTGCAAGAAATTAAATATAAATAATTATTACAACTATATTGAATATTGTGCAAAAAATTGAATAAATAAAATTACAAGAATGTAAATGTAAAAGGGAATGTGATTTTTGTTTGGTTTTCATGAAAAGGGTTTTTTGACCTTGTTAACTAAAATAAAATAATTTAACTAAAAATAAGAAAATTAAAAATTAAGTTAGTAAAATAAAGAAATTTAAAGAGAACAAAATTTTTTAGGTTTTTTTGTGAATTTAATTAAATTAGTAAATAAAATTAATTAAATAAAAAGTCCTAAGTTCTAAATTTATTTTAATTTACAAGAAAATAATATATCATAATTAAGACTAATTATCTAAGTATTAAAAAAAAGTAAATTAATTTATTAAAAGAAATGTTTTCTTGTTCTTTTAGTTTTTATGAAGAAGATAAACTAAATAATAAAATATAAATATTTTTTTGGATTTTTTTATAATAATAATAATAATAATAATAATAATAATAATAATAATAATAATAATAATAATAATAATAATAATAATAATAGTAATAAAGAAAATAAAAATAAAACAAAAAATATAAAATTAAAGTCAGGGGGGGTTAGAAAGTGAAACAGGGAGTATGAAATAAGCAAAAAAGGTTAGGCCCAACAAAGGGGAGCTCAGCGCTGCAAAAATCAGAAAAAACTATAAAACTGTGAAAAAAACAAAAGGTAGCGCACTGGGTGTTGAACCCACACCCTCTTGGTTACCAGTGTGCTGCCTTACCATTGGGGTGCCTGTACATCCGTTGATATAACTGAAATGATAAATATATACTACAAAATGAGTCATGAATACACTTCATCTTCAACCTCCAGCCAAAGGACCTGTAACATCATTATTTCTCAACCATTCATAAAACTTCCAACATCAAACTTGTTAGAAATTTTCTCACAATTCTAAATATGTAAATAACTTAAGCTAATTCTAAAAAATGATCATAAATTTCTAATGGTACCAAATCCTGACCTAAATATTTTCATAGGTTCAGATTCAAAATTCTAACTACTCAAGCAACAATAATGAAATCTAAGGACATGGTTAGCTTCAGGACAATGATATCTACATTTCTTATTTACAAATAAACCATTAATGATGCATGTACGAAGAGTTCAAAGTTAGGAAAACTTACCTCAAAACTGGAAATCATGTTTTGAGTTTGAGCTTGTTTCAAGTGATGGTGATGATCAGGTTAGCTTTCTTGAGGTCCCAAGAAGCTAATGCAATGGTTAGCTTGAACAATGGATGGCTGAAATGGTCTAGAGAAATCAATGTGCAGACTCTGTTTTTTGGTTATGGAAGATGGTGAAAATGGTGTTACAGTCATGTAACAGGGTGTGGGATGAGTTCTAAATGGTGTATGGAAGCTTTGTGATTGAATTTGAGTGAGAACACACGAGTGAAATGTGAGTTTGGAATTCAAAGTCAAAAATGACACAAAAATGGAGTTTTTGTACAAATTCTGATTTCAGGGAGATTAAGGGAGTTTCTAGGATTGTGAATTCGTGTCTTTTCTTGCAATTTAGTTGTGTATCTATAAGAAAAAGGTTGGAGATGTTTTGCACACGAGATTCCTGAATTATAGGGTTATGACTAGGTTGCTTAATTTTGAAGAAAAGTGAGAAATGTAGTTTCAAGGTAGAGAGTATAAGCATGTAGAGTGGTTAGGCACTTTAAACATGTTTGCTTCTGATCATTTATCTTGAGTGTGGACAGAGACAACGAGTTAGGATCTCAAGGAGAGTTAACATTTTCAAAAGCAATGCTTTATCAAAATAGCAATGGTAAGTTTGTTCCATAAATGGAAAACCAACTTGGGAAAAGCTTCAAACAATTGGATAATGGATTAATCAATTGTGTAAACCTTTAATTATAGAGTGAAACACAAGTTTTAGGCCTGAAATGTGAAGATTATGCATCATGGCTATGGATTTGAATTCTTGTTCATCACAAAAATGACCTATAATTCCATTTTGAAACCCTAACTTCCTCTCTTCGATTCTCCTTGCTCAAGAATGATCACAAGGAGTTCTTGGACATTTTGGAAAGCTTGTAATGTTCTTTATAATCCATATTTGAATCACTTTTGCAAAATCCAAGTGGAACTATGTGAAACTTGGCCAAGAAGTTAGGTCAACATCCTGACCAAACATGCTCAAAATTTCATTGTGTTTTAGTTTCATGACCATGACTTCATGGATTAATAACTTTATATCCAAGCATTTCTAGGAGAAGTTGTGTAAAGAAATGTTTGATATCTCATGGATATCTACAACTTTCATGTTGAAAGTTTATTTTGAATCATCTTGCATCATGGTGAAAAATTGGCTTAAACTTGTGAAAAAAATGAAGTTTTCAACACTTAGAAAAATTTCTAAGTTTGGAAACATTGACTTTTCAAAATGAAATCTTGACTTTTTGATTTCTTGATGAACAAGTTTGATATTTTGACATGTTTTGATGAATTGTGATCTCTGACACTTGATTTTGACCAAAATGTCAAAGTTTGACTTTTCAGTGCACAATTGACTTTTGATCAGTTGATTGAAAATCAATTATCAATCAAATGACCTTGAGCAATGTTTTGAGTCATTCCATTAGGTAAAATTGATGCAATTGAAATCTTGAGATCATGTCTCAAACCAATTAACTAATTTCTAGGTCAAGAATCATAAATTGCCCTTTCTCAATCAAAACCCTAATTTTGACCATTTTGCCCTTTTGATGATCTGATCAAATTTCTTGAGGAATTATGGTCCAAACTTGATCAAATGATACATATTAGTTTATAATGTTGATATGGATAAAACATTATAAAGTTTGATTGTAAATTGGCCACAATTGACTTTTTCCCCAATACAGTTGATTTTTAGGTAAACTACTCAATTGATTGAGCAAAAATGTGATCCAAGACTTGAAACTTGACATGAGAAATATTGGGGGTCCATAATGATACATGAAAGTCATATGAGGCATTAAAAATTCAATTATCCTTGTGCAATCTCAAACCCTAATTTTCAATCATCAGTGCTTAAGGAGGTGTCTTGAGTTGATCAACCCTTGTGCAGTCTTGAACCAAAGGAGATCTTGTGAGAAAATACTTGATAAATGAGATGGAAAATTTTGGGGTATAACAGCTGCCCCTGTTCAATCTTCTTAGACCTGAAGAGTTAGATTGGTGGATCCGCCATTCATGACTTGAAGGTGGAAGATGCTTGGATACTAGAGTGCCCAGAAATTTTCACTCGAATATAAAATGGGAATTGGCTTATAGATGCCATTTGGAGGAATGATGGGGATTTTCTAGAGATGGGATTGTAGATGCCATCCAAGGGTTACTGTCGACAGAAAATAGACTAAGTCTGAACTTTATTTCAATTGGAAAAGAATCAGCACAAATCTTTAGAGCGATTTATCTGAACCTGAAGTGTTCCTTTGGAAAGTATCAGGATAAATAGTTGAGGGGTTTAAACTGAACTAAAAGAGATATTGAATGTTCTTTAATTGGAAAGAATCAGAGTAAATCTTTGAGCGATTTATCTGAACCAGAGAAAGCATCTGTGGGAAAGAATCAGAGTAAATCATTGAGAGATTTATCTGAACCCGAAGTGTTCCTTTGGAAAGTATCAGGATAAACCATTGAGGGGTTTAAACTGAACCAAAAGAGATCTTGAATATTCTTTAATAGGAAAGAATTATATTAAATCTTTGAGTGATTTATTTGAACTAGAGAAACCATCGGCGGGAAAGAATCAGAATAAACTGTTGAGAGATTTAAACTGAACCGGAAGGGATCTGGAGAAGAATCAGAACAAATCATTGAGAGATTCATCTGAACCAGAAAAAGACATATGCGGGAAAGAATCAGAATAAATTGTTTAGAAATTTATCTGAACCCGATGTGATCTGGAGAAGAATCAGAACAAATCATTGAGAGATTTATCTGAACCAGAGAAGACGTCTGCGGGAAAGAATCAGAATAAACCATTGAGAGACTTAAACTGAACCGACATGGGTCTGAAAGGAATATCTGTTGTGTAGATGGTTGACCAGTCCTTTCTTTGGAATTAATCTATAATTGACTTGTTGAAAATTTGACGATAATTTTCTGTTGATTGATCTTTCCTGTAAAGATGAAAGGTTAGTTGCATGCAATGTCATGATTTATGAAATGCATGGTGCAATGATGTTCTTAAAATAAATGAGATTGTGTCGCATGTATTTGTGCTGTCAATGTTATGACGTATGGATGTAATGTATGGACATGTTAATTGTTACGCCGTAGTGTTGCTGGAGTCGAGGAAAATAAATCCCTGAGAATTGCTGAGAATGAAGAGTGCAAGTCTTCATGTTTTGAAGTTGAATTGTTGATGAGCTTCTATTTGTTATAGAAATAAACTCCGTCGTGTAAGGGAAACGCCGTGTATGGCTTATGGACCTCGTGAAGTCCTGCTGGGGAATCTTGAGAAACTGGGCGACTTTCACTGGGGAATTTTCGGAGCGGTAACTGGAGGTTTTGTTCTGTTTGGAATGTTAGAGGGCTTAATATCATTAAGCTGCATACTGGATATATGTTAGCGATCCTGTACTGGGATGTCCTATTTTCCGCTCTTGTTGGAAAAGTACCTGTGTTTTTTTTTATGGAATAGTCTAATGATATTATTCTATTTCTTAAAGCCATTAGTGATTGTCTTTCTATTTCCTGTTCCCCTTTTGCTCATTTGTAAATAGCAGTTACATTCAAATGAATATGTTCAAAAATAAATCATTGGATGTTTTCGCAAACAAAGCACGGAAAAAGAAAAACAAATAATTTTGCACTTTCAAAGGGATATCTTTGTATTAATTTGAACAAGTATTTTTGTACAATGAGACGAGCATTCTAGTAAGAGAATATCGTCGTAAAAAAATGAAAATTGATACAAAGAAAAGATAGCTATGTGAAATAATCCCATGGGGTTCCCATTCTGCTATAGCCTTCGTGTCTCTGAGCGTCTTGTCCACTTGTTTCCTTGTCCGAAGTTGATGGGATTGATTAGACCCGTTGAGTTTGTCAGTCGATGTTAAAGGTTATCTGTAAGGTGATCCAACGGGACACAGTCATACGCTTTAATTCCCTAACTTTTTCCTGGACCATCCTTTCGGGTTTTCAGTCCATCGGGATACCCTTTTTTGCCCAAGCCGCCCTTTCGATTTTTCAGCTTGCCGGGTGTACAATTTTTTTATATTTTATCCCTAATTTTTTCCCGAACCTTTGTGGTTCGCCGGGATGCCCTTGTTTTTCCTAGGTGTGTCAACCTAGTGGGTCTCTTATGCGTAGTATCTTTTGACTATGTCCACGTTCACATGGTGTGGAAGGTCGTCGCCATCCATAGTGGTTAAGATCATTGCTCCACCAGAGAATATGCTTTTGATCACAAATGGTCCTTCATATGTAGTAGTCCATTTGCCCCTAGGATCACTATGTGGAAATATGATACACTTGATTACCAAATCACTAACCTGATATACCTGACGTCTGACCTTTTTGTTAAAAGCTTTGATCATACATTTTTGGTACATCTAGCCATGGCAGACAACCATAAGCCTCTTCTCATCAATCAAGTTCAACTGGTCAAGCCGAGTTTGAATCCATTCGTCTTCATTCAGCCATGCATTCTTTATGATTCTTAGAGAAGGTATTTGTAATTCAGTTGGTAGAATAGCTTCCATGCCGTATACCAAGGAGAAAGGAGTTGCCCTTGTTGATGTGCGCACCATGGTACGGTAACCGTGGAGAGAAAATGGTAACATCTCATGCCAGTCCTTGTAGGTTACTTTCATTTTTTGTAATATCTTCTTGATGTTCTTATTTGCGACTTCGATAAAACCATTCATCTTTGGTCGGTAAGGAGAAGAATTATGGTGTTGGATCTTGAATTACGTGCATAGTGCGATGATCATAGTATTGTTGAGATTTGTACCATTGTCTGTGATGATTCTTTCCGGGATATCGTACCGACAAATGAGATTCTGTTTGATGAATAGGGCGACAACATTCTTGGTAACAGAAGCAAAAGAAGCTGCCTCAAACCACTTTTTGAAGTAGTCAATGGCCACCAGGATGAAGCGGTGCCCATTCGAAGTTGTAGGTTTTACTTATCCAATCATATCGATGCCCCACATCACGAATGGCCAGGGAGCAGTCAGGACGTTTAAAGGAACCATAACGATGCCCCACATCACGAATGGCCAGGGAGCAGTTAGGATGTTTAAAGGAACTGGAGGCACATTCACTTTGTCAGCATAGATCTAACACTTGTGACAGGTTCGTGAATGCTGGTAGCAATCTACTTCCATGGTAGACCAGTAATACCTTACCCACAGGTTTTTTTTTGCCATCGTATGCCCACTAGAATGGGTGCCAAAAGTTCCCTTATGTAGATCAGCCATGATCTTTTCTGCCTCAACCTTATCTATGCAATGAAGCAAAATAGAGTCGTGGTTGCGCTTGTAGAGAATGCCATTACTGGGGAAGAACTAAGCAGAGAATCTCCTCAAGAACTTCTTATCAATGACTGAAGCTCCTTCTGGATACTCTTGGGCCTCGAGATACCTCTTAACTTCATGGAACCAAGGCTGGTCCACTACTTCTTCAGTATCGATCTCGTGACAGTAAGTTGGTTCGTCCATCCGCTCAATGGTGATCTGGGGAGCCTCGTTACCCCACTTGAGTTTAAACATGGATGACATGGTGGCTAGCACGCCCGCTAGTTGATTTTCTTCTCGTGGGAAATGCTCAAAGGTAATCTCCTCAAAATGTGGGATTAATGTCAACACATGTTCTTTGTAGGGGATGAGGTTAGGGTGCTTTGTGTCCCATTCTCCTTTGATCTGACTGATGAACAAGGATGAATCTCCAAATACACTTAAAGACTTGATTCCCAAATCTATGGCAGGTTTGAGACCAAAAATACACACTTCGTATTCGGCCATGTTATTGGTATAGTTGAAACAAAGTCTTGCGGTGAAGGGAGTATGACATCCTTCTGGGGATATGATTACAGCACCTATGCCATTGCCGAGTGTGTTGGAGGCTCCGTCAAAAACCAAGGTCCATTGGGATCCTTGTTCAGGTTCGTCATATGGTCTGAGTTCTTCACAGTTGTTTACCATCATGACGTCTTCATCTAGGAATTCGAATTTCATGGACTGGTAGTCATCCACAGCCTGATGAGCAAGGTGATAGGCTAACACAATGCCCTTTATTTCTTTTTGGGTAGTGTACTGAATGTCGTATTCAGTCAGGATCATCTGCCATCTTGCTATTCTCCCAGAGAGGGCAGGCTTCTCGAATATGTATTTTATTGTATCCATATTGGATATAAATAAGGTAGTATGGGTCAGCATATACTGTCTTAGCCGGCGAGCAGCCCATGCCAGAGCGCAGAAAGTTTTCTCGAGCAGTGAATATCTTGTTTCACAGTCGGTAAACTTTTTGCTCAGGTAATAAATAACATGCTCTTTTCGGCCAGACTCATCATGCTGCCCCAACACACACCCCATTGAATTTTCTAAGACAGTTAGATACATGATCAGAGGTCTTCCCTCAACTGGTGGCATCAAAACAAGAGGCTTTTGAAGGTACTCTTTAATCTTGTCGAAAGCAGTTTGGCAGTCATCATTCCATTTGACTACTTGATCTTTCTTCAGTAATTTAAAGATTGGTTCACAAGTAGCGGTTAAGTGAGAAATGAATCTGGCGATGTAGTTTATCCGTCCTAAGAATCTTCTGACTTCCTTCTCGGTGCGAGGAGCAGGAATTTCTTGTATTACTTTCACCTTGGCAGGGTCCACCTTGATACCTTTACCGCTGACAATGAAGCCTAGGAGTTTACCGGACCTCACCCCAAATGTGAATTTATTCGGGTTCAACCTTAGCTTGTATTTCTTTAGCCTTTCAAACAGTTTATGTAGATGGTCAAGATGTTCCTCTTCAGTTTGAGATCTGGCTATCATGTCTTCCATATAGACCTCTATTCCGTGATGGATCATGTCGTGAAATAGAGCTACCATGGCGCGTTGATAAGTTGCCCCAGCGTTCTTCAACCCGAATGGCATAACCTTGTAACATAATGTGCCCCACTGTATGACAAAGGTCGTTTTCTCCATGTCCTCAGGTGCCATTTTGATTTGATTGTAGCCTGAGAATCCATCCATGAAGGAAAATACTTAATGTTGTGTGGTGTTGTCAACCAGAATATCGATATGGGGCAGAGGGAAGTCATCCTTGGGGCTTTCCCTACTCAAGTCTCTATAGTCCACACACATATGTACTTTACCATCCTTTTTAGGCACTGGAACAACATTGGCGACCCATTGTGGATAGGAGGTGACGGCTAAGAATCCGGTGTTGAATTGTTTCATGACTTCAGTTTGGATCTTCTCTGACATGCCTGGCCGCATGCGACGGACTTTCTGTTTTACAGGAGGGAAGTCTTCTTTTATTGGTAGATGATGGACCACGATATCAGCTTCAAGTCCTGGCATGTCTTTGTACAACCAAGCAAAGACCTCAACATAGTCATGTAGTAACTGAGTTAAACGCTTCTTGACACTGGGTTCCAGATTGGCTCCTAGCTTGACTTCTTTCTTGTCTTCTTCGGTACCTAAGTTAACTGTGTCCACTGGTTATTCGTAAGGCTGTATGGTCCTTTCTTCCTGTTGTAGTAACCTGGCTAGTTCCCCTGGCACTTCACAATCTTCCTCACCTTCGTCTTCGACTTGGTAGATTAGATTTTCAAAGTCACAATAAGTTATAGCATAATCGTTACCCATGGGATCCTGAGTGGATGCAAATCTGCATTTTAATATGTAAGTGTGTGTAAGAGCATAGCTACCTTTGAAAGAAATAAAAATGTAGAAAAATAAAGACAAAGGGCACAAAGTTTGCATGCAAAACATCCATGATTCATTGATGACATATGAAAATGAAGTAACAACCCTTACAAATGGACCGTTGTGCCTCGGGTAAGACAAAAGGTTTTAAAAGTCTAAATTGTTTAATTATTACAAGTCCGATAAAAATTTAAAGTCAATTATTGTTGGATATAAGTAATTGGGACAAAATCTTTAGCTTCCCAGTTGGTGAGTCCTCTGTTGATAGTTGGGAAATCCATTCTTCCAGGTCACAGCCGTCATCACTATCCTTCACTGCGTTGACTCCAAGGT
This sequence comes from Vicia faba, assembly GCA_948472305.1. Lineage (NCBI taxonomy): Eukaryota > Viridiplantae > Streptophyta > Magnoliopsida > Fabales > Fabaceae > Vicia > Vicia faba. Next base: position 11,381 of record CATIWC010001338.1, read on the forward strand.
TGTTGATCCACAAAGGTGGTCCCCCGACACGAGCACAACGAACAACTTTCTGGGCTCCTGAAGTGAAACCCAAACCAAATTTTTCAGATTTGTAAGGGATATCCGAGAGTTGGCGCCAAATAGTTCACCTAACTTCTTCGACCACTGCCTTGGCATCTTTCAGAGAAGATATCTTTAGCGGAGGCCTTGTAATCTTCGGGACTTGGGAAACAGTCTTGGTTGCTTCCATTATTTGTGGGACTTCCTCAAAATGCTGAAACGGAGTTTCGATGAGTTCACCATCCATTTCCACGTATCTGAAGGAGTTCAAGTGACTGACCATATATTCCTCTTCTCCATGGACAGTAATGATTTTTCCCTTGGTTGGGTATTTCAGCATCTGATGTAATGTAGAGGTGACAACACTAGCGTCATGAATCCAAGGTCGGCCCAATGAACATGAATAGGAAGGGCAAATTTCCATCACGTAGAAAGTTGAATCAAAGGTTTGAGTTCCAACTTTTATGGGGATGTCCACCTCCCCATGCACCATTCTCTTTGAACCATCGAAGGCCCTTACCCCTATGTTGCTGGGTTTTAAGGTCAAACCTTCACAGTCGAGTCTATCCAGAGCTTTCTTAGGAAACACATTCAAAGATGAACCAGTATCAACCAGGACATGGGCCAAATTTTTCCCCTTGCATTCGACAGAGACATGCAACGCCTCATTGTGGTTCCTCCCTCTAGGTGTCAGGTCAGCATTAGAAAAGCCTAAACTGTTGTCAGTTGTTAAACTGGCCATACAGTTTTGGAATTGGTCAGCAGAGGTTTCTTGTGGGACATGGGTAGTTTTAAGAAATTTCACCAAGGCCTTCGCATGAGCCTCGAAGCACAACATTAAAGCTAGCATAGAAATATTTGATGGAGTCTGCCCTAGCAGTTCGACCACATTGTCGTTGCTTCTCTTTATAATTTTCAGAATTTCTTCCATCTCTTTTTTGGAGGCTTCTGGGATAGATACTGATTGAACCTTCATCTGGACAAGCTCAACCAGAATGCCTTTGCCCTGAGTCTCGGTAGACTTAGTGATAGGGGCGTCAGCAGGGGTATCCACATGAACTGTAGTAGTGGTATCAACAGGAACAGAAGTAGGGATAATCACAGGACCGGTAACAGTTTTTGGAGGAGCAATTTCGGGGAAGAATACCCTTCCACTTCAGGTTATTTTGCTGGTTCCCGCAATATTTCCGATGTCAGGGTCAGCCTTCTCAAAAATCAAGTCTTCATCAGCCAGCCAATCTTGCTTGACACCGTGATAGTAGACGTCGCCCCCATAGTTCCATGGGACAGTTTTATCTGATGAGTACGGGATTGGCCCTGGCATAGTAATTATCAGTGGAGTCATTTTAGGAACATATGTAATCCTAAAGGGTCTTTTGGTGGAGACCCTGGAAGGATTAGCGAAAATGGTTACTATTGAAACATCCTTGTAAGAAATGGTCAAAACGGGAGTCTTCTCAAACAAAATCTCCCTGTAATCCATTAGGCGTTGGACACCTACTTTCAATAAATGAAAACCAATTGGTAGGGAAAAACAGAGGTGGCAGCCTTCGCCACAGCCTAAAAATAAATCGGCCTTCAACAGATTCCTTTTGATAGTCAGAAGAGGAGTAATAAGTTCATCAACAACAGTAATAGGCACATCATCCTCAACAGCGTTAACATCACGACCATGCTTGAGCATAGGAGCAATGATAACATTTAGGATCTCAGGAGCATCAAATTCAATTTATTTAGCTTCAAGAAGGTCTTGCACCTTGTTTTTCAAAGCCCAGCAGTTGTTGGTATCATGGCCTGGACTTTCTGAATGGTAAGCACAACGAGCATTAGGGTTATAATGAGGAGAGCAGGTGTTGGGATTCTTCGGGTCTTCCTTCAAAGTTACCAGATTAGATTTCAACAAATGTGGCAGGACTTGAGACAGCGTCATATTTATCCGGGTAAATTGTCTTACCGGTCTTTCTGTTCTAGGCTGGTTGCTCCTTTGTTGAGTAGGTGCAAGCTTAGGGATCATGACAGACCCTACTGTTGGACGGCGTTCAGTTCTGTCCTGATTCCTTTGAGGGTACACAACACCAACTTCTTTCTTCCCAATAAATGGTTTTCTCACAGCACTGGAGGATGCGTCCTTTTGGATCTTCCCACTCTTAATCCGAGCTTCCACTCTTTCTCCAGTCAAGATTAATTCAGTGAAGCCTACTGAGGAGCTTCCGATTAGATGATTAAAGAAAGGACTGGACAGGGTACCCAGAAACATGTCCACTAATTCTCTGTCTGACAGGGGAGGCTGGACTCTTCCTGCTAAGTCCCTCAATTTGTGAGCATAGTCTTTGAAACCTTCGCTTGAAACCATAGACATACTCTGGAGTTGACTATGGGTGGGAGCAAGGTCTACGTTGTATTGATACTGTTTATAAAAATCAGCGGCAAGGTCTTCCCAATTATGGATATTGGCCCTCTCCAATTGATAGAACCAACCTAGCTGAGTCCCAGATAGACTATCCTGAAATAAGTGGACCCACAAATCTCTGTCAGCAGTGTGAGGCTGTATCTTCCTCACATAAGATCGGAGGTGTACCTTGGGACACGAAACCCCATCGTACTTAGCAAACACTGGTGCCTTGAACTTTGGTGGAATAACAATACCAGACACCAAACCCAACTCCTCAAAGTCTAGTTCGGGCACTTTCTGAATCTCCATTGCATGTAGACGTTCTTCTAGATGTTTGTACTTCTCATCAGCTGGAGGATATTGCTCTTCAGAGTAGTTATCCTCTTCTTCCTCTTCAGATTTTGGATGGTTAGTTACCCCCTTGTCTTTCCCTTCTTGGTTATCCTTTTCACCGGATGATGTTGCAAAGTCTAGGGCCTGTCTTGCTGGCCCCGGGAACCTTCTTCCTAGATTCAAAACACTGGTTGATTTCTTCGCCTCCTTCTTCTTTTCTTTGATCAACAAAGTTTTCAAATCCTCTTGTCCTTTGGCCAGAGTCAAGAACATTTGCTGAAACTGAGTATTCTGTGCCTGGAGATCTTTCACTGTCTGCTCAAGATCCATCATACTGAAATAAAGAGTAGAAAGATAAGGAGACTTGTTGGAAAATAAACTTGTTTATGTTATGATGCATGAAGATGTATATGTAATGATTTCAAGGAAATTAGAGATTTAAATTTGCTTTAGACAAAAAGGAAACACACATTATATTAATAAATCAAAGTTTGATTACATCATGCCTCTTTTGGGCTTACAAAGAAATACAAAAACTCTAAGATAAAAAAGTTGAACGCATCCTCTTTGGTGCGATGTAGGCGTTCAGACTCCGCTCCTCATGAAGCTGCTTGGTGAGTTCCAGAACCTTCTTCTTGCTGGTGTAGAATTGGGCCTCAAAAGTGTATCGCTCCCCTTTAAGTTGTATCCAATCCCTTTGCAAGTCTTCGAGAGAGGTGGGCATGTTGGGATGAAGGATAGTGTATGGGACATCTCCTTCTACAACAGGCTCTATGATAACTGGGAGAATAGAGGGATAATGCATCATAAGACTTTGAGCATGAGCTCGTAACCATTTGAGATAAGGCTCAAGAGGGATGGAATTCTTGTGCGCCAATGTCTTGCTATCAACTCTATGTACCATGCCCCAAGCTCGCATGAACCTTTTGCGGTAATCCTGAGCATCATTCTCGTAGTCGAAGACGATTCCTTAAATAAGTGCATCATGAGGACCATCCCTTCTTGCATATCCAAACTTCCGTAGTGCCAAACAAGGATTGTAAGTGATTCCTCCCCTAATGCCTAAGAGAGGGACATTAGGGAATTCTCTGCATCGATCAATGATGGTAACATTCTCTGAGAATCGAGGACACCAATGAATGCCTGAATGTGTGAGATAAACCACCTAGCCAAAAGAGGTGTGCAACACAGAAGGGTTCCCCTCCTCTTTATAGTGTGAGTATGCAACGAATGTAGGATATCTCCAAGCAGAGTAGCTACCAGATTACGTGACAGGAAAATCTTAACTGCATTCACGTCTATGAGCTGGTCAGGATTAGGAAACATTACCAACCCATAGATGACAAGGGCTAACACCTCTTCAAAAGCTTGTAAGTCTAAGGTATCCCAAAAATGATGAGCTTTCTCGAACAAGAACTTAGCCAAAAAACCCTTGACACCTCTCAGGGTTTCCCAATTTTCTACTACGTCAGACCGTTGTAAAGACAAAGCTTTGGCAATATCTTCATGTTTAGGGTCTATTTCCATACCATTGAAATGTACCTCATTAAGGATAGACACCCCCAACAGCAGGGAAAACTCCTCCATAGTAGGTACTAACTGGTAATCCGGAAAAGTGAAGCAGTGATGGAGAGGGTCAAAGAATTGAAAGAACACTTTTAACATTTCTTCATCAGGGTTTTAAGTGACCAATCTGAGAATTCATCCATGTCTTTCAGTGAATGGAGAGCTTTCGGGAACCCTTGATACCGAATCCTTGAGCTGAGGAGGTACTTTCACCAGACTGACTTGAATAGTGAATCTACGGGCGAGAGCCATGTCCTATAAAACAAGACAAAAATAAACCCTAAGAATCCTTGAACTGGTTAGTATAACATGCTATGTTATGATGTCATGATTATGCTCAGATATAGCAGATATAGCAAGGATTTTAAGGCTTAGGTTTAAAGCTTGCATGGATTTTAAGGTGATACCCTCTTGAAGTTGGGTTGGTTCAACCTGTCCTAAATATAGTAACCGGGTTCTAAGGGATCTCAATATCACCGGTCTTTCCCCTAAATATCATTCCAATAGACAATTGACGTGCCACCAAACAAAACTCAAGGGCCAAACCTCAATGAGTGTAGCATCGAGTATCAGCCGACTTTGGGTTTACACCAAATACGGCTATCTCACTACGTCCTAAAAGCCAAGTTGGTCAATTAAGGTGCTAAGGTCAGTTGACGCTTTATGATACCACGCAACGGCCCCGTATTCTCCTTGATTACTCAAGGACTATCGGTACACACCAAAGTATCTCATCAATGTAGCTACTGTTTCAACCGTGTCGGTATACCCCACACAGTTCCCTCACAATTTATTGCTACTTACCTAAAAAAGGTGCCCTAAATTCGAGTGTAGGATAAAAGTAAACCCAAACAAGGAACCATAATTTAAAGCATGCAAGTCAAACAAAGAAAGCAAGTGAATGTTATCTAGCCCTAAGGTAACCCCACTTTTAATATTTTCCCCAGCAGAGTCGCAAGTTCTATAACGCAGTGGGAGGACTGACTTGGTTGTTTTGCCTTTGATCGCAAATGTTGCGGTTAGCAAGAGTCACCACCGACTTTTCTTTTATCCAAAAGGAAAGGCTCAAAAGAATAGGAAAGACCTTTGAGACGTTTTCTTGAGTTCGGGGGGTAGATTATGAAAAGGGAAGGTATTAGAACCCTTTTCATCCATGGTTTTCCATGGGCTCTTAGTTATTTTCTAGATCACTTACTTTTGTTTGAAAATGTGATTTGTGTGGTTTTTGAAAGTATTTTGAAAAGGCGCCATTGTTTAGGCAAACTTTGTAATGATTCTCGTTCGTAAGAATGTATACAAAGTGTTAATCTTTTAAAAATGTTTTCAAGTTTGAAAGATGTTTTTTTTGAAAATGTTGGTGTTTGTTTTGAAAATAGCAAGGATGTTTTGGTTTTGAAATTGAGCAAGCAACTAGGAACAAACTACCTACTCAAAAGTCTTTCATGTTTATTTCCTCTTTCCTTTGATATTATTATCTTACCATTGATTTGGTACGTACCCAATCTTTAGATGTAAAAGGGACGGGCAAGGGTCATCGTATAACCATGATTAGCAATGTTGTAAGATATCTTAGCATTTTCTATAAGGGACTAAGATCATTTTTGAAAGACAACTTTGATAGCGTCATCGAGGGACTATGATCTTGTATTTGTGCTTGTTTTTGCTAATATATCTCACATGCATAATATGACCATTTTGTAAGGCAACAAAATGGATTTACCCTAAGGGTGTAAGTGTGCAAGTTTATTAGTTGACATGCTTGATTTGTCTTGATTAGGGTTTGCTACTTGTTGATTTTATGTCTTGCCATACAAACCCTAATTACTAGCATTTGTATATAAAGTATTAAATTGCGGAATTTAAAATTACTACGCTATTACATCATTAAGGGAGGGGGGTATACAAATTTACAAATGGGAATTTTGCAAGAAATTAAATATAAATAATTATTACAACCATATTGAATATTGTACAAAAAATTGAATAAATAATATGCAAGAATGTAAATGTAAAAAGGAATGTGATTTTTGTTTGGTTTTCATGAAAAGGTTTTTTTGACCTAGTTAACTAAAATAAAAGAATTTAACTAAAAATAAGAAAATTAAAAATTAAGTTAGTAAAATAAATTAATTTAAAGAGAACAAAATTTTTAGGTTTTTTGTGAATTTAATTAAATTAGTAAATAAAATTAATTAAATAAAAAGTCCTAACTTATAAATTGATTTTAATTTACAAGAAAATAATATATCATAATTAAGACCAATTATCTAAGTATTAAAAAAAAGTAAATTAATTAATTAAAGGAAACGTTTTTTTGTTCTTGTAGTTTTTATGAAGAAGATAAACTAAATAAATATAAATATTTTTTTGGAGTTTTTTTATAAATAATAATAATAATAATAATAATAATAATAATAATAATAATAATAATAATAATAAAAATAATAATAAAGAAAATAAAAATAAAACAAAAAATATAAAATTAAAGTAAGGGGGGGGGGGGTAGAAAGTGAAACAAGGAGTATGAAATAAGCAAAAAAGGTTACGCCTAACAAAGGGGAGCCCAGCGCTGCAAAAATCAGAAAAAACAGTAAAAATGTGAAAAAAATAGCAAAAGGCAGCGCGCTGGGTGTTAAACCCACGCCCTCTTGGTTACCAGCGTGCTGCCTTACCATTGGGGTGGCTGTAAATCCGTTGATATAACTGAAATGATAAATATATAATACAAAATGAGTCATGAATACACTTCATCTTCAACCTCCAACCAAAGGACCTGTAACTTCATCATTTCTCAACCATTCATAAAACTAGTTAGAAATTTTCTCACGATTCTGAATATGTAAATAACTTAAGCTAATTCTCAAAAATGAGCATGAATTTATAATGGTACCAAATCCTGACCTAAATATTTTCAGAGGTTCAGATTTAAAATTCTAACTACTCAAGCAACAATAATGAAATCTAAGGACATGGTTAGCTTCAGGACAATGATATCTACATTTCTTATTCACAAATAAACCATTAAAGACACTTGTATGAAGAGTTCGAAGTTAGAAAAACTTACCTCAAAACTGGAAATCATGTTTTGAGTTTGAGCTTGTTTCAAGTGATGGTGATGATCAGGTTAGCTTCCTTGAGGTCCCAGTAAGCTAATGCAATGATTAGCTTGAACAATGGATGGCTGAAATGGTCTAGAGAAGTCAATGTGCATACTCTGTTTTTTGGTTATGGAAGATGGTTCAAATGGTGTTACAGTCGTGTAACAGGGTGTGGGATGAGTTCTGAATGGTGTCTGGAAGCTTTGTGATTGAATTTGAGTGAGAACGCACGAGTGAAATGTGAGTTTGGAATTCAAAGTCAGAAATGACACAAAAATGGAATTTTTGTGCAAATTCTGATTTCAGGGAGATTTAGGGAGTTTCTAGGCTTGTGAATTCGTGTCTTTTATTGCAAATGACTTGTGTATCTATAAGCAAAAGGTTACATATGTTTTGCACAAGGGATTTCTGAGTTATAGGGTTATGGCTAGGTTGCTTGATTTTGAAGAAAAGTGAGAAATGTAGTTTCAAGGTAGAAAGTATAAGCATGTAGAGTGGTTAGGAAATTTAAACATGTTTTCTTCTGATCATTTATCTTGAGTGTGGACAGAGACAACAAGTTAGGATCTCAAGGAGAGTTGACATTTGCAAAAGCAATGCTTTATCAAAATAACAATGGTAACTTGTTCCATAAATGGAAAACCAACTTGGACAAAGCCTTAAACACTTGGATAAGGGCTTAATCAATTGTGTAAACCATTAATTATAGAGTGAAACACAAGTTTGAGGCCTGCAATGTGAAGATTATGCAGCATTGCTATGGATTTGAATTCTTGTTCATCATAAAAATGACCTATAATTCTATTTTGAAACCCTAACTTCCTCTCTTCGATTCTCCTTGCTCAAGAATGATCTCAATGAGTTCTTGGACATTTTGGAAACCTTGTAATGTTCTCTATAATCCATATTTGAATCACTTTTGCAAAATCCAAGTGGAACTATGTGAAACTTGGCCAAGAAGTTAGGTAAAAATCCTGACCAAACATGCTCAAAATTTCACTAAGTATTTTAGTTTCATGACCATGACTTCATGGATTAATAACTTGAGATATAAGCATTTCTAGGAGAAGTTATGTAAAACAATGTTTGATATATCATGTATATCTACAACTTTCATGTTGAAAGTTTCTTTTGAATCATCTTGCATCATGGTGAAAAATTGGCTTAAAGTTGTGAAAAAATATGAAGTTTTCAACACTTAGAAAAATTTCTAAGTTTGGAAACTTTGACTTTTCAAAATGAAATCTTGACTTTTTGATTTATTTATGAACAAGTTTCATATTTTGACATGTTTTGATGAATTGTAATCTTTAACACTTGATTTTGACCAAAAAGTTAAAGTTTGACATTTCAGTGTACAGTTGACTTTTGATCAGTTGACTGAAAATCAACTATCAATCAAATGACCTTGAGCAATGTTTTGAGTCATGCCATTAGGTCAAAATGATGCAATAACTCTTGATATAATGTCTCAAACCAATTGACCAATTTCTAGGTCAAGAATCAGAAATTTCCCTTTCTCAGTCAAAACCCTAATTTTGACCATTTTGCCCTTTTGATAATCTGATCAAATTTCTTGAGGAATTGTGGTCCAAACTTGATCAAATGATACATATGAGTTTATAATGTTGATATGGATAAAAAAAATATGAATTTTGACTGTAAATTGGCCACAATTGACTTTTTCCCCAATACAGCTGATTTTTAGGTCAACTGCTCAATTGACTGAGCAAAAATGTGATCCAAGACTTGAAACTTGACATGAGAAATATTGGGGGTCCATAATGATCCATGAAAGTCATATGAGGAATTAAAAATTCAATTATCCTTGTGCAATCTCAATCCCTAATTTTCAGTCATCAGTGCTTTAGGAGGTGGTGTCTTCCGCTGATCAACCCTTGTGCAGTCTTGAACCAAAGGAGATCTTGTGAGAAAATACTTGATAAATGAGAGGGAAAATTTTGGGGTACAAAAAAGGTTATCAAAGGAATTGGCAAAGTAGCATGAAGAATAGTTGGAAGTTGAAGATAATATCTAAGGTTCAGAATTTAGGAACTTTGGTTCAAATCTATTTTGTATGAACTGGTTAAAGTAACAATGATATATCTAGACTAATCTCATAATGGAAGTATGGTTTTTGAATGGTAGATTTGGAATGTATTTAAACCCGAGTGAATGAAATGCACTTGAATGGATTCATATGTCTTTTGAATGGGATTTTAAGAACTTTGTTTAGAACCTTAAATGATGTTTGATTATTTGAATGGACTCGATTCAATACTTAAATGATGAATTCCATGATGTTTGAATCAAGTTATGTACCTTCCATAGTTCTACCGTAGTTGAACTCCAATTACATGCTTGAAATAATATTGTCAATCAAAATCTTGGCTTTTATGTTATCAAAAATCAAATGAATCCAATACTTGTACAAACCAGGAAGCTTGCCTTATAACTCAAAACAAGACCTTGAATCAATAATTGGATCTTAATCAAATGTTACGTCGTGCTTGAATTTCATAGAAAAACCGGATTCAATGTTGAAGTTCATATTGTCCACACTTTGAACTCCAAGCCAAAGACACATTTTTGAATCAACAAAACTCAAAACCTTAATTGATTGTGTTGTGGATGGATGAATCCAAACTATATTCTCCTTGTGCCAACTCAAATGCACCCTGAATTGATGAAATGTGGATCCTCAAGAAAAATCTTAATCCACCTCTTGTATTGATTCTTGACGAATCAATTATGATGCCATAGAGAATCCATAAACCAAAATCTTAGATCATTCTAATTGATCACTTGGTAACACTGAATTCCTAGCCCACATGACTGAACATCTCTCCACACTAGATTAAATATGACTTCAATTTTTAAATGAGAAAAAAACCAAACCAACTTGCCTTCTTGTTAAAATTTCTAACTTCAAACTCAATTCAACCTCAAGAGACAAGTATTAAAAGAATGATGTCCGAAGCATAACGAATCTTTAATTGAATTAACCAGTGCCAACACTACGGACATGAACCCTAATCCACTTAAGACGCACTTGAGATGTTGAAGGAATAAGAATCGAAGGACGCTCGAGATAGCCCATGAGATGCAACTATAATCCACTGAGTCTTAATTGGTGGGATAATCTTTCATAGTGAATATGAAACCAATGAACAAACAACCCCTAACTCCACACTTTGCTGCTTATAGAAGACTAGCCAGGAGAATCAGAAGAAACCAACCTTTATTTGATATGCACGACTAATCACTATAAAACCATGATATTTCTACTCCACTGGTCCTTCGAACCCATGGTACTTTATTGAACCAAATGTATGCTATGTTAGTAACCTAATGAAAAGATGCGAATGCGATGATAAGCCTAAGCCAAATAAAAGAAATTAGGAGGGAAAATTTTGGGGTGCAACACAAGATATCGTACAAAGCATCATTCCAACAGAAGGGTGAGATATCACAACAATATAAGAGAATGTATAATAATAAGTATACAAAGAATATAATCATGCATAGTCATACATTCCATATCTCACACATTCACACCATCGACAATAACTATATTGGATATTGCTTATACAATCACACATAATCATCCACACATATCAACCATCATCATGTAGTACATACACCAATCACACAACTCAAACATCATGTTAACAACAATGCATTGCAATGAGACCGACTTAAAGACTCAATGCATGTGGTACCAATATCGCTCCCGAATCCATGCCATCTAGGACCATAGCCACCAATATCATGAACCATTTTGGTCACATCTCTCCCGATCCATGCCGTATAGGATCAAAGCCAACCAACATCATGAACAATGAGGTTCATATTGCTCCCAATCCACACCATCTAGGATCAAAACCAATAAATAGGACTAAAGTTCACAACCTGAAATGCATGGGACCCAACCATGCAAAAAAATATAACACATTGATGTCTACATCCATTAATGTTACACACCATTAAGGCCAATAGATGTCCACACATGTAAAATACAAATCATACAGCCCCAACAACATCATACATCATCATCGCACATAATTCCATGCAAATATATCAACATAACAGATAAAAATTGCATATAGAAGGGAATAAGCCCCCAACAAATAATCACCCACTGTGTTCGAAAATACTTTTATATGATAGAAAATATTTTTAGCTTTTTGTAGATTCAAATGGTGCGTCAAATAGACACCCGAGTAACGTATTATGGACTTTTAAAGTTTTCAGAAAGTGTAGTTCAGACCGCATCGCCTGATGCTCACCCGGCATCACATAGGCGACGGATCCTCCTGTGCTCGCCCAACGAAGCTAAGGAGCTTTTCTTAAAAACCAAGAGCACCCAAATTCTTCCTTTCCCTTGCAAATTGTCTCGCCCGACGTTGCATGGGCAAAGACTTTCGCCCGACGATGCTTATGGCTCGCCCGACGTTGCATGGGCGAAGACTTTCGCCCGACGACGCTTATGGCTCGCCCGACTCTAGATTCTTAACAACAACATTGCTATTGTGATTCCTACACAACTTCTCCTCAATTTTACATACGATTTCATTCCTATTCAGTCCAAAATACTTAGAAATTCACCATATTATCACATATCAATAACAACATATCAACATACATGTTACACATTAAATCACGGTATCTCAACATTTTATTTTTACCAATTTCATCACCAAATCATCATATTATCACATGGATTCAATCACACAAAAAAATTCTATGAACAAGAACACACAACAAATATGGAATTTGTAAACCTTAACATAACCATCATTATACGATACCCTTAGAAAGTTGGAACCCTACCCTTACCTTAGATTTATGGTTCCCAAACTTCAACAATGGATTTCTTTTGCCCTAGTTCTTTCTCACCTTCGTGCTTCTACTTCTCCCAGAGTACGATTGTTTCAAATGATTCAATTTATTTCTCTATTCTCGCTTTTTACTAATTTAGCCATTAGACCCCTAATATGGCCTTCCATCCTTACCCAAACTAAACCTCATGCAATGACCATCTTGTCCTTATTATTTCTACTCATATTATCTAATTTTAATTATTAAAACAACTCTGGCCATTTTTCATAATTCCAAATAATTTCAAACTAAATTATTTAATTTAGAAATTATCCTCACTACCACTTTAATCTGACACTACTCTACATATAATATCATCAAACCATCTATTGCATCAAATAAATAACTAACAATAAATCAAATAATAAATTTAATATTTGGGGCGTTACACACACCATTAAGGATTCCATCGAACACCGATTAGCATTAGGTGTAGTTCTTAAGATATTGGCTTTGACATCTCAATCTCAAAATTAGAACAACTTGATCATCTTAATATTGATTGACGAAGAATTCACATCCTAATTTTTTCATCATCAAAACCATTGCAAACATCTAACTGCTACAATCGTTATGCATTGCAAGCATATAAATCCATATTCTCCCTGATTTCTATGGTGACAACGGAGCACATAAATCCATAATTGAAATCCTCCTAATTTGATGACATTGCTTATTGAGGTACTTGTTGCTGAGATTTTTAACTTTGAGTGACTCTTCTAATTTTGGAAGGCATTTGAGTAAACACTCCATCATTGATCTTAATTCATATCTTCCCCACTACAATGTTTCCTATCATTGTAGAGATTTACAAGGATTCCCCCAAATTCAACACTAAAGTCAATGTGTTCCAAGAATTTCGTTATCAAGTTACCATATGATAACCACATAACCCTTTTTCTTGCTCCCCGTCGTGTGATAGATCACTCCACTAGTCCAATTTGTCACAACTTTTTTGGTCAGTAACCAAGTTATGGCAACATCAACTTTTGACAGTTCCTTAAATCAACTTTTTCTTGGGACAAGAATGTAGTTCACCACATATTGATGAGACAAATGTAAAAGAGCACACTAACCAATAGAAACCAAAAGGAACACCATTATTTGGATCTAGTAGGAAGAAATGAGAAGCATTGACAAAAAATCTTCACATTGATCTGATTCATTATTGAGAGCTCTATAGAAGAGAAGATTGAAAATATCAGAAATAACACCATTTGCATATCTGAGATTGGCAAGGAACATCCTAACTAGATTAAATAAGATTAGACATTAAGGGTTAAGAAGGAGAAGAAGAGGATGCAAGATGAAATAAGATTAGGGAGAGCAAAATATCTCTTTATATAGGCATGGGATATTCGATTATATGGCTTTATAATCTATTAAAATAATTAATATCATTAATCCTAATGATTGATTGATGGAGGGACACAATATTAAGCTCATAATCAGTTAAGCCAATAAGGTTAATTGATTATCGGGAATAAACTTTGAATTTCAAAAAGTTCTTAATCAATTAGACATTAAGGGTTAATCGATTATGTAGCCCTTTTCCATATTTGTTGGTCTTTTGGGCCTTGTATGATATTCGACACAATTTTCTTTTTCTTTCTGCACCCCTTTCTCACCAACATTGCACCTATTTGATAAATATCTCATTTTTGCATGGCAACCTTGCTTAAGATTTCAATTTATCTCAAACAAAAAATGGTAGTGATAATAAAATAAATTCACTAAGCATATAAAAGACTACTTTCTAGAAGATTTAATCTGAGTTTTCCGATTTAATCTCTATCAAGTGTTTTACCTCAATATGTCTCAAGATATCTTGAGAAAATATCCCATTAAAGGGAATTACATCACACCATCAAACTTACATGAAGTTATAATATTTTTAGAATCATCAGGGCCATTAAAAAGATTATTTTGATCAAAGACCATTAAGACCATCCAACATCATCTTGATCAAACATCAAATCCATATTTCTTCTAGTATACTCATGGTATACTCATATTTTTCACAAATTCTTCATATTTTCAATTATCCCCTTCGAAGCTGCAAAACATTCCTGCAAAATAAATTAATTTTTCACCTTTAGTACTCAAATATTTTTTAGTCCTAATGCGTTAGTGATTTTAAGAGGTCTAGAGTTATTTCCTTTAGACTATCTTTGAAATTCCGGCACTATAAAATAGATGTCAAGAATGATGTCCCAACACCAAAACAAAATGTCAAGACAAATGTTAAGACATCATATGCTGACATAAAACACTTATACCAAAACAACAATTATGCTTAAGTAAATTGCAGAAAGTAAAAGAGACAACCCTAGTTTACAACTCACCTACTTTGGGGGTATCCAACCAGGAAGGAAATTCACTAAGATAATATTTTTTCAAATCTAAACAACCCTAGTTTACAACTTTTCTCCTAATCACTACCTTGTGAAATTCTACCTAGAAACCTTCTAGATATTAGATCCCCCTCTCACTTTCCACAGTCACCTCGGTGACACTAACAAAAGTAAAAGAACACACTTCGAATTGCAAAAATTAGCTTTGCTTAAAAGCTTTTAACTAAGAACAATAACTTGACACACGATAAAATATTTTCTTAAAAGCCCATGAGTGATGGGTAACTAACAATGAACAACTGGCCTACCTCAATGTATCAGAAGATACATGGGTGACACACAAAAACAAACAAAGTAAAACGACTCTCAAACCTAAGACTCTAAACTTCCCCTTTTTTTATAAATTATGAACACCGAATTGCATTAGGTTTATTGACTTCTTATATATAGACTTTTGCAGTATTGGCTTGGAGTCTTCACACAAATCCAATCTTCCAGTTGTAAAACATCTGCAAAATCTTCTCCATGAAAATAGGAACAAATATTCAAATTTTCCTAAAAAGTATCAAAGATACTTTTTATGAAATCAAATCAAATCTGAAATGTTCCTAAAAAATACTTGCTTAGCTACGACCATATGAGAACTAAAATCATCCAGAATCTCATATTTTAAAATCAAATCTTCAAAGATTTAAAAGTCTGAATTATACTCCAGTTATGGTATAACATGTCAAGACATCTGTAAGGACATATGTCTTCAATAGTGTCTTGAACAACATGTCTAGAAATTAACAACATAACTTGTTATATCAGTTGGAAAAGATATCACAACATCTTACTCAACACTTGCAGCAAAAACACTTGGAAACAACAACACTTGTTATAACAATTGTTCAAGATGTCATAACATCTTGTCCAACATATGGTTATGATACATGTTTTCCCAAAAGAAACATGTTTTACCAAAATTGTTGCCAATCATAAAATCATAGACCTAACAATCTCCCCTTTTGGAAAATTTTGGATAAAATAACCTTAGCACAATCAAACTGGAGAGATGAATAAAACCATAAACATAAAACAAACATGTGGTCTAACATTACATAACACAACTCTAACACAACACAAGAGACTCCAACACAACACAAGAGCTTAATGCTAAGAACAATACTCAACAACTTCAGACAAGACCATTACTCTACCTGTAACCCTTAGCCAATACTCCCCCCTCAAGGAAAAATCCAAATCACCAGAAAATCAAAATTACAAACCCCATATAAACTATCCAAGTTAACACATCAGAGGCACATGCAGTAGAAGAAAAATAAGCCTCACATCTGGATTTTCTATAAGACACATCAGGCAAGATGTCTGAATATCTGGTAAGACATCATTCATACACACATCCCGCACACACATCACCATTAGTAGTAGAAACATTAACATCACCAACAAGCATGACAAATTATCATTCTCCCCTTAAATAGTTGCATACACAGCCGAGCAACAACAAAGACTATTCTTCCTAAGTAGTAGTACAAACAGTCCTATCACAATGTTAATCAACATGTAAAGACATTTGGCATGACATCAACATCAAGGCAATTACTAACACTCGACTCCCTCTGGCTATCCAAAAATTGACAAAAATAGAGTAAATGTGCAAGAAAATTTGGAAGCACACAGAAGCAAACAAGCATAAACAGTAGATGGAAACACAAAAGAACAATTGGAAACAAACAATTATGGGTGGAAACACAAATTTTTCAGCTGGAAACACAAACAAACAGATGAAAATGGTTGCTAAGCAGAAAAACCATATTCAGATAACATAGATCCAGATAATTACATAAAAGATAAAGAATGTTAGAAGGTTATTATAGATTCGACCAACAAAGAACAATAGAAGGAAATTTTCATCTTTAAAATTAGCTATTCAAATGAACTAATGAATTAACGTAAGCAACCCAATCTTCATCATCATCTGAGTCACATTCACTTAATTGAACATCTCCATCTTTGTTACAAACTTTTTCCCTATCACAGATGCTCTAGTAGATGATCTAACAAATATTTCCACCTTGGATTCAACCTTCTTTGGATTAGTACTCTTAGCCTTATTTCTTGGCTTGGCTTCCAGTAAATGTACCTTTTTAGCATAAGCATTTTGGAAGATTGACTCATGTTTACAATACAACTTCAGATAAGGGAGAAGCAATAAGGTTTTGTAACCATTAGAGAATAATAACCTTACTTGTAACGATTGACCATCCAAGGAGAGGAATTTTTAAAGAAGTGTAATCATTCTCATTATCAGTGCACCACTTACTATAGGAGATATAAATACACTCTCTTGTTCTTCTTTATCTCTTCCTAAGCTTTGACTTCTGGGGTTTCTCACAACATTTGAAATGATATTGCCTTGGTCAGAGATACCCACAACTAGTTGGATATAGAATACAATTTTCATGAATTTGCATGCACCACTAGATGAAAGGGAGAACAAATATTTTTAGCATGAATCCCATCCTGTAAATGCTATAACTCTTCAGCAGTACAAATTCCCAAATCACCCCTCAAATTCTCAAAATGATTTTCATCCAAAGTCTTACGAAAAATATACATATCCCAGTAGATTCTCAGATGTCCCAAGCTTAGGAGTAACAAGTTTGCTTGTAGCAAGACCCCTGATAAAACAGTGACCAATATCAATGATCTTTGTCCTACCGAGCAGACTGAAATCCTTGAATATATTGATTGTAACCAGCTTGCCATGGTACAATGTCATGACATCCTGTTTGACATTGTATTCTTTTAGCATTCAAATCAATTTAGATTAACATCTTCCTTTAGCAGTATACTTAGCCTAGGTGAAAAACCAAGATACATAAATTATCTTATTGTTGATTCAAGAGACATGATTGTTTTCCAAGAAGAAACATCCTCATTAACCCTATCTCCATCAGACTTGATCTTGAAAATCCATTTTGTGCCAATAGCTTTCCTCCAAAGTTCACCAGTCAAGGTCTCCTTCAATTTTTGAAATACAAAATTTGAGATAAAACCAGAATTAGATGTTACATCTCTCAATCTACAAGAGGTCTCTTAAAAAATAATGAATTCCTCTAGATAAATTTCCTGAACACAACAGAGAACTTTGTTTGCTTGAGAGCTATCTGATTCAGTGCATGCAAGCTCTTCAGAGTATGCCCTATTTTTTGAAGTCTCAGTATGCTAAGATGATGTTCCAACATTTTCTTCACCATCAGTCTATTTCTTAATGATTGAATCATTGACTTTGGTTCTGGAGTTAACATCTCTATATCGTTTCATCACTTTTGAGACCCATATTTCCCTTATGTTTTTCCTTGAAGGAGTTGCTAAAGAAAGACCTTTGAAGACCTCAAATATATCTAATTTTTAGTTGCTTGCAACGACCTCATTAGACCCATAAGAGGAAATTATAGAACTTTGGCAGCAGTCTGATGATGCAACTTCTAGTATGCCATCTTGACTTCATCTTTCTTGGACATTAAGCATGTGGATGAGCAAGCAGATTCTAGTGGTACCCACAAATATCAATTGTCTTTGGACTTAACTCCCCTCATCAGAACTTCATTCTTCCCATTAGGGACCAAACCTTCTCACTTAGATAAATTCACCTTCAGACCTTGATGACACAACTAACTAATTCTTATCAAATAAGTTGACAGACCTTTAATAATGAGGACATCATCAATACTAGGGAATCTTGAGCATTCCAGATATCCAACACCCTAAATTTTACTTTTGCCACTGTTGTACCCCAAAATTTTCCCTCCCATATTTATCAATACATTTCAAGTAAGGTCTTCAAATTGCCCAAGGAAGTCCAAGAGTTGACGAGACAAACTCTCTCCTAAAGGCAATCTACCTCAAATTAGGGTTTCAGTTTGCATCAAGGTATTTTAGCCCAAAGGATCCCAAATTCTCACCATTGTCCTAATATGTTCTCAAGATCATCCATGTCAAGTTTTAAGCCTTGCAGAGGAAATTTGCCCAGTCAATTGCTCAAAGGCCTAAAAATCGATTGTGCTAGGGCAAAAGTCAACTGTGGCCCAAATGCAGTCAAACTTCAAGATGTTTGGTCAACATTATCATTTTGAAGTATTATTCATCATTTGATCAAGGGTTGATCATGATTACTCAAGGATTTCTCACAATTCATCAAAACCCAAAAGTTGCTAAATTAGGGTTTTACAGGAAAAGTCAACTCAACTTTGACCAAGCATGACTTTCTCATACTTTATCAAACATGACCCATACAAAGCTCATTTTGAAGAGGATGCAATTCTATAAATTTCATATTCAGCTCCCAAGTTCAAAATATGCACTCACAAGAAGATATAAATTTGGACATTATAGGTCATTTTGAAAAGTCAACAAAAACACCTTTTTTGTCAAAGATTCATACATGAAAATGGAAAACTCCATTGAGATGAGACAAAAAGGGTTGCTTGGAGGACATCCTAACATTTCTAAAAAGTTCAAGAACACATCTCTAGGGTCAAAATTGAAGGAGTTATGCATTGGCAAAGTTGACCATTTTTTCAAAATTGCCAAAAGTCAAAAGTGGCCAAAATTGCAATTTTTATCAAATGGGCCCAGTTTTTTATGCTTGCATCAAGTTGGTAACATGACCCACGACCCATGATCCTTCCCACTTGTCTTTATTTTATTTTTGTCATTTATTTGAATTTTATTTGAATTAAATCAAATAAAATCAAAATAAAATCATGAAAAATATCAAAACTAATCAAAGCTTGAGATTTTGTGCATGTTTAGGCCTCTTATACAGCTGGAAAGAGAATCAAATTGTGCAAGCTTCAAATGGACACAAAAAGATTGGATTTTCTCAGTTTGGAAAGATTTGCATAAAGGATCAAATCTTGAATCAATGATCATTATTGGAAAATATTTGAAGCCAAATTGCAACCCTAATTCGTTCTACGGTACATATAGAACAAGTGCAGACCAAAAGAAAGAGGATTAGAGGCGTGAGAAACAGTAGGCAAGCTTGAAAAAACTCAAGAAAAGTGGTGAATCAAATTCCAATTTTTAGGCCATCTCAAGCCTTCCCAGCTATCTCAATCGCTTGTTGGATATATTTGGGTCATATTGCAATCATTAAAAAGCTTCATAACGTCCTAAAACACGCTGTAAGTATCTCACGACATTGATACTTTCTTGAAATCACATATCATAATCCTGGAACTCTTAGCATGATTTGTTTATATATTCTGAATCCTTAAAACATTTGCAAGCTAATGGTAACATTCAATTGCATTTTTATTAACTGTAGAGCAAAATGCCATAGTTAGGGTTCTTGGCTCGTTTTTGGGGTTTTTGATTATAGGTACAATTAGCCATGGAAAGTGGTACCCTGATGCTCGTGAGGTTGCAATGAGTTGATTGGTACCACTGGAATTGATTTATGATTCTTGCATAAGATTTTGGAGAATCACAGGGCTGTACCTACGCCCTTTTGTCCGTAGGTAAAAGTTTCCAAACTTTTAGAAATGGAAGGAGGTAGAAGATGATGGCGTGGCATGGTGTGAATGGCCCATTCAAATTTCGCGCGTTTCCAGAATCCACTTTTGTTCTTTATCATATAATGCTTGTTTATTATTATTCTAACACAAAACAAGCCAGCTCAAATGGTGGTCATGCGTTGGAAAAAGCCAAAGGGCTTGGGTTCGATCCCCAGGTCCCCCTATTATTTAATAATTTTTTTCTTGCATAATCAGGCACACGTACAGGCAAGGAGACCACCATACTCCTTCAATGTTCAACCACCAGATCTCTAACAAGCTGGATCCAAGGACCATCATTTGGAGGTCCACAATGCACCCTAGTCAAGCAAGCATACAGGAGCTGAAAAGTCAACGTGGGCTAAGGATTATTGGGCCTAGAAGTCAGATTCAAACCCCCCTCCATTGATACTAACACCAGACCCATTTCTTTATTTTTCTTTTCTATTTCTTTTATTTAATTTATTTTGATTAATTATTTTCTAACATAAAATTAATTCTTTTTTTACAAAAACTCATAAAATCAATTTTCAATAATTTAGATTTAGGTTCATTTATTATCAAATTTAATTTAATAATTAGTTTAATTTAATTTTAGGGTAATTTTAACCTTTTTGTAAATAACTTAAAATAAATTAGAAAATTAGGGTTTGTTTGATTTAATTTTTATTTTCTTTTCTTAAAATAACCAAAATGCAAAAATAGGTCAAATTAATAATTTTTATTAATTTAAATTAATTAGTAATTAGGTTTGTACTTATTTAATTAAAACCTTATTTTCTCAAAATAATCAAAAAACACAAAAAATGTCTTTTCTTTCAATTAGGTTTAGATGGGGTCAAAACCCTAATTTTCTCGTTCTCGTTTCATCGCGCGCATTTATTTTTTTTGCAAATATTAATGTAATTGCTCATGGGATGTAATAGTTTAATTAGGATTTTTCTTTTATTTATCGTTTTACGGGTTTTTGGCTATGTAATTAATCCCCCTCCCTGAAGCCTTGTAATAGCGTAGTTTTATTTCTCGCATTTTAATTTTCGCAAATATTAACTGTTAGATGTATGATAATAGGATTGCATGACAAGACTGTATGTTAATTTTAAAATGGTTAGCAAACCCTAAATGTGCAAAGATAATAACTTGAAATAAAATCACTCGCACATGCGCAATCCTAGGGTATACTCTCACTTCGGTTGCCTTCGGTAAACGATCATTAAGTATAGGGTGTTTTAGTGGTTGCTCTCTTGTCTAAACAAAGATCAAATGTCCCGTTCAGAAATGTTGCCTCGAATATGATCTTAAGACACTATGGTTATTACTAAGACATCCTAATGTTGCTTTAGTGATCGTATGTCCCTTTCGAATTAACCCTTACAACTCCAACAACGGTGTTTCCTATTTCTCAAATAAATACGATAGCGTTGTCTAAAGGAAACAAGAACATAAACATTCTTTTTTCGAGTAGGTAGATGCTAGTAGGTACTTGCTCAAATCAAACTCTTCCACACTTACACACTTTTCAAACAAAGTTTTCAAAAACACTTCGCAACACTCTTGAAGATAGAAGCAATGGTTAAAACGAAGTAAAACAAAAACTTTTCAAAACACACAAACATGGAAGCAATTTTTTTAAAATGATGATCAAGTACCAAAGAGCCCGTGGAAAACCACGGATAGAAAGGGTGCTAATACCTTCTCTTTCTATAATCTACCCCCCGTACTCAAAATCTCGAAAAAGGAATTTTTCTGTGCTTTTTTCCTTTCCAGTTGGATAAAATAAAAGTCGGTGGCAACTCTTTCTTACCGTGACATTTTGCAAACACAAACGTAAAACGCAAACCAGCATTTTCCTAAAACAGTCTGGTTCTGCCACCGTATCACAGAACTGACGACTCTGCTGGGGATAATAAGTGGGGTATACCTTAGGATTAGTTCATCATAAATTGCTTATCTTGTTTGATTTGATTGCTTTACTTTTGAGGGTTTTGTATTGGGAGTTACTATATATTCTAACCCGAATCTGGGGGACACCTTTTAGGTAAGTAGCAATAAACTGTGAGGGAACTGTACGGCGTAGACCGATACGGTTGAAGCAGTAGCTACATTGTTGTGGCACATTGGTTGGTACCGGTATCCCTTATGGAGAAACAAGGAGAGTACGGGGCTGCTATGTGTGTCGTTAAGCATCAACTGACCTTAGAACCTATAATTGACCAACTTGGCCATTAGGAAGTAGTGAGATAGCCGACCTTAGTGTAAAGCTGAGAACTGGTTGATACTCGATACTACACTCATTGAGACCATACTCTCGAGATAGTTCCGGCTGCAAGAAAAGATTGCGTGAGCTGGAACCATGACCGATGGAGGATGGTCATTGATATTGAGAACCTCTAGAACCTGGTTAATATTATTAAGACAGGTTTAAACCAACTGAACTTCAAGAGGGTAGTACCTAGACCCCATGCAAGCCTGAAACTTAAGGGCTCTTGTGTGACTTGTTTGCCTTTACCATGTCTTTTATCTGCTATACATGTTGTGTGTTTTATCATGACACCATGCATCATAACATAGCATGTATACCTCATTATACTAACCATTTCAAAGACCGAGGGGATTTATCTTTGTTCTATTTTGCAGATTATGGCTTCCGTGCGCAGAAACACCATTCGAGTTAACTTTGTGAAAATACCTGCTCAACTCAAAGATTTAGCCTCGAGAGTTTCTGATACTTCTTCATTCATTATGAGACATGGTCAGCTTCTTAGCTTGGTTACCTCAAAGTTTGACGAGCAGATGATGAGTGTGATTTTCCAGTTCTTCGATCTGATGCATCATTGCTTCACTTTCCTGGATTATCAGCTAGTTCCCACTATGGAAGAGTTTTCTCACTTATTAGGCATATCATCCTCGAGCAGATGCCCTTTACAGGTTTAGAAGAGACTCCTAGACCAGAAGACATTGCTTCAGCTCTACATTTGAAATGGGCTGATGTGGTATCTAATTGGGAAACACGAAGTGGGGTTGAAGGTTTCTTAGCCAAGTTTCTGATAAATCAAGCTTAACTATTCTGGGATAATTTGGACTTTCAGGCTTTCGAAGACATCTTGGCTCTCCTTATATACGGTTTGATTCTCTTCACGAATCCAGATTCTTTTGTGGATGTGAATGCGGTTAAGATCTTCTTGTCTCGCAATCCTCTACCTACTCTTCTGGGTGATATCTTGCATGCCCTTTATACTCGTACTGTGCGAAGAAGAGGGACTCTCATGTGTTGTATACCGCTGCTGAAGAGGTGGTTTATTTTACACCTCCCGAAGTCCGTGCTAAAGAATGAAGAAGGTTTAGGATGGTCTTACAGGATAATGTCCCTTGCCCATACAAACATTCTTTGGAGTTCTAAGGCTATGGAAAGCATTGCTGTCATTGATCGATGTGGGGGATACCCTAATATCCCGTTGCTTGGAATCAGAGGGGGAATAACCTACAGTCCTTGTTTAGCTTTACGATAATTTGGTCGTTCCCGGAGAGACGGTCCTCGTGAGCTACTTCTTACAGATATTGAATTTGACTACAAGGAGGACGTTGACGAGCACCGCCGGAGGTTTATACGAGCTTGGGGAATGGTGAACAGATCTGACCCTCAAGAGCTAGGACCAAAGACTTCTCTCCCTATGCAGCCTTACCTCCAGTGGGTACGAGCTCGTGCTCAGAAGCTTGGGATGCCTTATGAATCTGTGTTGCCAGTGATTGTGGAGCCCATCAATGAAGAAGGCATTCCTTATACAGTCCTTTACCCCTACATGCCCACTGATCTTGGGGCATTGAAGACATCCTGGATTCAGCTGAAGGAAGAGAGGGATACCTACCGGGAGAAGTACCATGAGCAAGAAAGGAAGATCTTGAAGCTCACGAGGCAACTTGATAATTAAAGAACAATCAATGACTATGTCAGCACGAAGGGGAGGCGTCTATGGGATTTCTAATTTTTTTCTATTTCTAGCTTAGATTTGTTTCTCATTTTACTTCTTTGTAAACGCCTTAAAAGGCATTGTTGAACCTTTTTACAAGTTTAATCTAATAAAGTTTGTTTATTTCTTGGTTTGCAAATTTAAATCTCCCAAGGTCTCTGAAATCATTACATACGCATCCCATTAGCATGCACACCATTACAGGTACCATTACAGGTTTCTCATCTTCTTCGTTATTTATTTCAGCAGAAATGTCTTTCGATTGAAGCTACCGGCAGCAAAATAGAGCCGCCACCGAACTTTATTTATCCCGAAGGAAGGGGAAATATCGATAAAACCACGAGGTATTGGATAAGATGGTCTTGCGACCGAGAGAAAGGGTAAGGGAGTCGGTTATGCGAGGGGAAGGTATTAGCACCCCTCGCATCCGTTGTACCCAACAGGATCCATTTTGTTTGTTTATCTTAAAGGGAGTATTTATCTACAACTATGCTTGCTTAAGGGGAAATGAAAGGTTTTTTATTATTGCGTTCGTGAGGGTTTCGCGACCCTTTGCCTACGTATCCAATGAAGGAATCAGAACACCGTAGTTCCTCTAGAGAATGATTTGTTTGTTTGTATTTTTTAGTGGGCGACGTTAACGCACGCATTCTAGCAAAAGGCATGGCCGGTATCGCGGTAGAACGGAGATAACATGCCCTTTGGGGAAGGTTTTAATTTGTTGAGTGTTTTTGCGAGTTTTAAAATAAATTCAAGTAATGATTAAGGAATGTTTTTGGATTTTTTTTTATTTGATGAATGAGAAGTTGTTTGGCTAAAAGTGGAGGCGGGTGAGATTTCGAAGATACGACGACCTAAAGTTGAAGCTTTGACTTAAAAGGTGTGAGTTTTAAAATTACAGAGATATTTAAATATAAATAAAATAGAATGCAACCAACTATCTAAAGAAGTTATTTTAACTAAATTAAAAATTTAAGATTACTTACTAAAATAATTCTAAACTAACTACAAATTCTAAGGTTGTAAAAAAGGTTCTAAAATTACTAAATTAGATCTAAACTAAATTAAAATTTTAAAATTAGTAAATTAAATCTAAACTAAATTAAAATTCCAAGGTTGCTAAATTAAATCTAAAACAAATAAAAGTTCCAAAGTTGCTAAATTAAATCTAAAACAAATAAAAGTTCCAAAGTTACTAAACTAAATCTAAATCAATTAAAATTCTAAAAAAATTGCTAAACTAAATCTAAATCAAATACAAATTCTAAATTTATTAAACTAATTCTAAATCAAATGAAATTCTAAAATTACTAAGCTAAATCTAAATCAAATAAAAACTGAAAAGCTATTAAATAAAATTCGAGAGTTACTAAACTAAATCTAAATCGAATAAAAATTCTAGAATTATTAAATTAAATCTAAATCCAAATGAAAATGCTAAAGTTACTAATTCTAAATAAAATAAAAAAGTCTAAAATTACTAAGCTAAATCTAAATAAATAAAAATTCTAAAATTACTAAGCTGAATTTAATAAAAATTCTAAAGTTTTAAAATTACTAAATTAAATCTAAAATAGAATTTCAAAGTTAAAATTAAATCGAATAATAAGAAAATAATAAGGGGTAGGGTTAAAACAAAAAAAAAATAGGGTGCAAAGTCTAAAACTCGGATGGGCCACGATTAGTTACAAGCCCAAGTCTGTTTTTATTGTTTGAATAGAAAGAAAGAAAAAAAGGAAAGGAGGATAGGACAGTCAACCATAATTGGGCTTATAGAACAAAGAGCCCAAAAGCATAAAAAAGACATGAACAAAATCGACCAAAAAAATAAAAACATTGGGCCGGGTTGTTGTGTTGGAAAGGCCCAGCTCAAAAAAATAAAAAAAGGAAAGAACTCCTTTCAGATTAGGTCTAGCCGCTGCATCTCGTTGTTGATTCAAACTCAACGTGGGGTTCTCGATTCTGGTACCGTTTCCAGGTTAACTACCTTTCTAAAGAAATTGAATTCTCATGTTCTCTCCAATGGTTATGCAATTGAGAACGACGTAGTATCGACTAGAAGGTTGTAGAAATGGAGTAGATGAGGAGAATAAGATCAGATAAGAAGACCCATGCATGGTGGCGAGTGTAGCATTGAATCGAAGCATGTAGATGAAGACGAGAAGAATTTGAAGTGAAGAGATGGAGGTGAGAAGGGTGGTGCTATGAGTTTGTTTTAAACGGAGGAGGCATAATGGATCAGAGTTGAAGGATAGGGTTGCCGTTGCATTTGAGAAGACATAGTCGTATTCAGACAAACTACTTAAAACTGGTTACTATCGGTACAAGTGAGTTGTGATAAAAGATGCAAAATAACAGTTTAAATTCTCTCAATGACAACAACTAACAACAATCTGGCGACTGAAATCAAAATTGGATGCAGGTATGAAAATAAACAGCAATGAAATAGTATGAGTTATAGTAAAAGAGACATGGTATGTTTTTTTGATCTATTTCTATTTTTAAGATACTTCGTCTTAGTTATGTTACTCACGATTCCTTCTAAGACTTCTTCTTCTTCAACTCCACGCATGTGTGGGACTGTTGAGGTAGATGTATTGTTGTTGTTACTGCAGTTGTGGAAATAATTGTTTTTGAAGCTAAGGGGGTTGGTGCATTTGTGTGTTGGAGTGTATCTTAAAGCTGGTTTGGTGGAACAAAAGGTTTCGGAGGATTTTGTGTATGGAGGTTTAGCAGAGATTCTATGATTTTTTGCTTCTACGAGAATTCTTCGGAGATTTTTCTCTGTTCTCCTTGTGTGCCTTATTTCATCTTCTATCTCTATTGTTTCTGTGTTTTGTCATTTGTTGTTGTTTTAAGCGTGAAAGAATGAGGATGTTGTTAGTGTTTTGTGACAGTGGTAGAGGTGGGATACGATTGAAGGTTGTGTGAACTGGTGTTAATCATAATGATTTCACAGGTTGCAGGGTTATGCGGAAGGTAAGGTTTGAGGGTGGTAAAATTTTGTTTCTATAAATTTTGGTATACAGACTGATTTTGAAAAAATATTTTGTGAGTGATTTCTCGGTTGATTCTTTTTTGGATTTTTTTGTGTATTTTTGGTTTCCTTGTCCCTTCCCGTTCTGTCCATTGGTTTTCTGGTTGGTTCTTCTTATATTGAAAACAAAGGGTGGAAAATTGGAGGGAAGATGGATGATGTTTGAACATTGTTGGCATACTGGTTTTGTGCTTTTAAAATGAAGGTTCTGTTTTTTGTCTATTTTTGTGCTTGTATGCAGCAGTTTTTGGATTGTTTTGGGCAAATTTAATGCAGGTTTTTCTATTCCTCTTTTATCTTTCTGTGATGCAAAGCTATTGCTTTTTACTCAATAAATTCTGAAGGGTTTGCATATTTTAGGAAAATGATGACATATAGGTTTTGATTGTTGGCTTGTTGCTTTATTTATTTGTTTGTTTGTTTATGTTGCTTGTTGTTTTAGCTTTGCTTGGCCTGCTGGCTTGCTGCTCTTTGCGCTATGCTTTGTTTGTTGTTGTTTGTTCATATTGTTGCCTTGCTTGCTTGGCCTGCTGGCCTGCTGCTCTTTGCGCTATGCTTTGTTTGCTGTTGTTTGTTCATTTGGCTGCCTTGTTAAAGTTGTTACTTTTTTTGTTTGTTGGCCTGCGGCTTTTTCTCATTGGCAATTTTTCTTTTCTCCCTTTTTGTGAAACAAAGAGGACAAATCTTTGTGATTTGCAATTTTGGAGAACATAAAACATGATAAAAAAATATCTCCCTCTTTAACTGATTCCCAATGCAAACCCTTATGATGAGATATCTATCAATTAATTCTTGTTTGAAATTTTTTTTCATGTGTTTGATCGCTAACTTTTCATTTTCCTTGTTTCATGAGCACGATTATCAGACGGAAAGCGGGGTTGTAAGAACATGGATGATTCTCTTGAAGAAGAAGCAACAACAATTGAAGGAGAAAGAATTGATTCCCTTTTTGTTTTTATAAATAGCAATTGTAACTTGTAATTTGTGACATGTCTTGTAACTCGTCTCAAAAAAATGTAATGAACACAAGCTTGAATGAATTTATCAATGATGAACTTTGTTGTAGAAATCAAATAACTCTTGCATCTTGTTTAAATTCTGAAATTCTCTCTTGAATAACTCGAATGCACCCTTTGACTTTGTAACTTAAATTCAAGAAATTGTGAGCAATTGTTATAACTTGTATTCCAAACAAATCACGCGCCTTATCTTTCAAAATCCAATCAAACTCTCAAACAAAATAAATGCTTAAGAGTTTAATTCCACTGATTAATTCGAACCCCAAAACACCGGTCGCTTGAACCTTGATCTTCAAACCACGCTTGAACCAAACTTGCATTTCTTAAACAGAACTCTAATTTTGACATTCAGCCCACAATAACTTGTAACTTAAGCAACAAAAACATGTCCTGATTATCATGAACCTTTAACCTTATTTCCTGAAGTTCTTGAACTCCACATTTGTCAATTCAAACTTCAAATTCTCGACTCAATGGCGTAGAGACTTTAAGAAGAAACTTGAAACGCGAAGAGATGAAATTCTTGACCTAATGCAATGAGCTTTGAGCCATCTTTGAGGTAGGCGAGAGAAACATCTTCGCAGAAATCGAAGACCCCAAAACCCTAGCATCTTGACCAACATCCATAGGGAAATAAACCCTAATCCAGGCTCTGATAAAATTGAGAGAGAACCAACCTTGTAAAGTGATGACAAAAACTCGTTCCACGATCCACTAATCGAGAACCAGATGCGTTTCCCTTTTACCTGATAAGAAAACCTCAAAACAAAATTAGACATAAAGAGGGCACAACCCTAAAAATTTAAACCAAAGCGCCTGATTCCATGAGATGCAGGGTATGCAAATGATTGAGTAATAAAATGAGGCAAATGGAATGCAAACTCCAAAGCCAGACAAAAATAAAGAGATAGGGAAAATTTGGGGTACGACAGCTGCCCCTATTTAAACATCTTAAACCTGAAGGCGAGATTGGCGTCAACCTTTCGGAAGTTCAAGGTGAATGATGATTAAATACCAGGACCCGAAATTTTCCTTGGAGAGATGGTGCGAGTGCCATTCACTGGTGTGAATGTCTGCTGGGGAAGGAAAAACTGGTCTTCCGGTGGACTGGTCATGATGGATAAAACATGGATGAAAAAGAGTAGCTCGTACTGGGGTAACGGTGCCAATATAAGGTTCTTGAGGAACTGAGTGGTAGAGTGACTGAAAGGATATGGTTGAAAATATAGTGGTGACTGGAGGTAAGAAACTTAAGGATAACACGAAGGTAAAGTCTGCGGAAGACTTAAGACCCTAAGAATATGGCGCAACGACAAGATCTACGGACGATCTACGACCTTAAAAACATAACGCGATGGTAAGATCTAAGAACGATCTACGACCCTAAAAACATAACGCGATGGCGAGATCTACGAACGATCTACGACCCTAAAAAATATGACGCAATGGTAAGATCTACGGACGATATACGACCCTAAAATGCGAAGGTAAGATCTACGAACGATCTACGACCTTAAGAGGATGAGAGGGTAAAGTCTACGGACGACCTACGACCCTAGGAAAGATAAAGCGAAGGTAAGATCTATGGACGATCTACGACCCTAGAAAGATAACTCGACGGTAAGATCTACGGATGATCTACGACCTTAAAAAAAAGATGATGAGAGGGTAAAGTCTACGGACGATCTAAGACCATAGGAAGATAAAGCGAAGGTAATATCTACGGACGATCTACGACCCTAGAAAGATAAAGAGAAGGTAAGATCTACAGACAATCTACGATCCTAGAAAGATAAAGCGACGGTAATATCTACGGACGATCTACGACCTTAAGAGGATGAGAGGGTAAAGTCTACGGACGACCTACGACCCTAGGAAAGATAAAGTGAAGGTAAGATCTTCGGATGATCTACGACCCTAAGAGGATGAGAGGGTCAAGTCTACGGACGATCTACGACCCTAAGAGAGATAAAGTGAGTATTGAGAGTTAGGGAGCATGACGTACTAACACCCTGGTTTATTTTAGTTGGTAGTGTAATAACAAATGTTAACTGGGAATTATGAGAATGATATTCATTGTGAGGATGTTTTGTTGATTTGGGATTGATCTGGCTCAGGCTTCATATGCATTTGAAGTGTGACATGATGATCCATGGATATGCTATGCGTTTGAGGATGCAATGCAGTATGTCATGATGATTATTATATGCAAAATGTTAAAAACTCATTGGGATCTATTTCTCGTCATCTTGAGGTACCAATATGGACTGGTGCTTGAAAACTGAGAGAATTGAGTTATATCCTTGTCGAGCTCACTGGGGATTAAATCTTGCTGACGAGAAATGACTTGATCTGGCTTCCTTCCTGGGTTGGACTTTATGAATAATTGAAAAATATACGTGGATCTCAACCAATACCCCAAGTCTCTCCGTGTGGGAGAATTGGGCGCTCGATCGATTGTAAGGAGGCGACGAGGATGAAATCTTGGTCAAGGTGACCGTTATGACTTGCTACCTGCACAAAAGAACGAACACTTGAACGCCACAACATTCCCTGGGGATGCCTTTATATCCATGTAACGTAGTGTTTCGCATCTTAGCTCGTGATTATTATTAACTTATTATTTCCAATGCAATGCTTAACAAAGAATTTAAATCACGATTCACATACGAAAAATAAAGTAAAAGAACATAACAAAGGTTTTTTAATGGAAGGGAAAATTTTTATTAATGATTTCGGCCCGTAAATAGGCATTCAATACATAGAAACAAACTCCTAAATGAGGAAATTGCAGAGAAGAAAAGAAATACAACGGGTAAAATGGTGACAAGAAAATCTCAAATTTCCTTTAAAACTGATATTGCTATTGTTCTCGCATCCCGGGTCATCCTAGTGCCGTTCTTCCAAAGGTTAATAGTTAGATCGATCCATCCCGCATTAGGAGGGTGTACGTGAAGAGTCTTCAGACTGCAGTCTCTCGCTTTTCTGTCCCTAATTTTTTCTTGGATCTCCCTTTCGGGTTTTCAATCCACCGGGACACCCATTTTTGCCTAAGCCGCCCTTTCGGGTTTTCAATTTAGCAGGTTATTCTCTTTCTTTTTTTTAGCCCTAACTTTTACCTAAGCCGCCCTTTCGGGTTTTCGACTTAGCGGGTCCTTTCATGCGTAGTATTTTTTGACTGAGTCTGAATTGACTGGAAGCGGAACGTCTTCCCCATCCATGTTTGTCAGGATTAGAGCACCTCCTGAGAAAGCTTTCTTCACGATGTACGGTCCCTCATAGTTGGGAGTCCACTTTCCTCTTGGATCAGTGTGGATTGGGAGAATCTTTCTTAAGACCAGGTCACCTATGTGGAACTCTCGAGGCCAAATCTTCTTGTCAAATGCCCTCTTGAGACGCTGTTGGTATAACTGACCGTGACAAATGGCTGCCAGGTGCTTTTCTTCGATGAGATTGAGTTGGTCGAGTCTCGTTTGAATCCATTCTTCTTCATCAAGTTTAGTATCCATCAAAACCCTTAAGGAAGGAATCTCCACTTCGACCGGGAGTACCACATCCATACCATTGACTATTGAAAACGGAGTTGCCCCAGTGGAAGTACACACCGGCGTTCGATATCCATGCAGGACAAAAGGCCACATCTCATGCCAATCTTTGTATGTTCTCACCATTTTCTAGACGATCTTATTTATGTTCTTGTTAACGGCTTCGACTGCCCCATTCATCTTTGGCCGATAGGGTGATGAATTATGGTGCTCGATCTTGAACTCCTCACACATTTCCGTCATCATCTTGTTGTTGAGATTTCACCCGTTATCAGTGATGATCTTGTTAGAAGTTCCATACCGGCATATGATCTCTCTTTTGATGAAACGAGTGACAACTTCCTTGGTCAAATTCTTGTACGAAGCCGCTTCCACCCACTTGGTGAAGTAGTCAATAGCAACGAGGATAAACCTGTATCCATTTGAAGCGCTCGGCTCGATGCGTCCAATCATATCGATACCCCACATTTCAAAGGTCCATGGTGAAGTCATCACATTCAAAGGAGTGGGAGGAACATGTATCCTGTCTGCATAAACCTGACATTTATGGCACATTTTGGCATATACACAACAGTCACTTTCCATCGTCATCCAGAAATAACCCGCTCGTAGTATTTTCTTGGCCAAGGAATGCCCACTAGCATGAGTCCCAAAAGAGCCCTCGTGTATTTCTCGTATAATGGATTATGCCTCGTGTCTATCCATGCATCTAAGCAGAACCGAATCATAGTTTCTCTTGTAGAGAACGTCTCCTGTCAACAAAAACATAGACGCCAACCTTCTGAGAGTCCGCTTATCACAAATTGTAGCACCTTCAGGGTACTCTTGCTTCTCAAGATATCTTTTGATGTCAAAATACCACAGCCTTTCGTCTGATACATCTTCAGTGGTGAGACAATGAGCAGAGAAAATATGTGTTGGCTCCTTGTAACGACAAATCCTTATACTGGGTGCATGATTCCGGTAATTGACTTTGAACATCGCTGCTAAAGTGGCCAGAGCGTCTGCCAATTGATTCGCTTCTCCAAGAATGTGCTCAAAGGTGACCTCATCGAAAGCGGGCAACAAATCAAATATGTAATCCCTGTATGGAACTAAATTAGGGTGTCGTGTATCCCAATCACCCCGTACTTGATGTATCACTAAGGAAGAGTTCCCATAAACTTCAAGAATCTTGATCTTCAAATCATTGGCTGCCTCAAGGCCTATCACGCAAGCTTCATATTCAGCGACATTATTCGTGCAATCAAAACATAATCTGGAAGTGAAAGGTATGTGAGTATCGCGTGGAGAGGTCAGAACTTCCCCAATACCATGACCCATAGTATTTGACGCACCATCAAACGCGAGAGTCCATCGCTTCCCTGGTTCAGCTCCTTCATTATCATCAAGTTTCATAATATCCTCGTATGGAAAGTCGAACTTCATGGGATGATATTCTTCCAATGGTTGGTGAGCGAGATTATTAGCAAGAATGCTACCTTTGATAGCCTTTTGTGTGACGTACTAGATTTCATACTCAGACAAAAGCATTTGCCACCGAGCCAATCTGCCTGTAAGTGCCAGTTTCTCGAAGATGTACTTTATCGGATCCATCTTAGATATCAGAAGCATATAATGTGTCAACATATACTGCCTCAAAAATCGGGCTTCCCACGTAAGAGCACAACAAGTCTTCTCAATTAAGGAATACCTCGATTCACAATTAGTAAACTTCTTGCTCAAATAGTAAATGGCGTGTTCTTTTCGTCCAGTAACATCATGTTTTCCGAGCACACAACCCATAGATCCTTCAAGCACAGTCAAATACGTAATGAGAGGTCTCCCAGGAACCGGTGGTATGAGTATTGGTGGTTCTTGAAGATACTGCTTAATCTTCTCGAAAACTTCTTGACAACTCTCATCCTAACAGACATCCTGATTCTTGCGTAAAAATTTAAAGATGGGTTCACAGGTAGCAGTAAGATGGGAAATGAACCGGGCTATGTAATTCAACCTTCCAAGGAAACCTCATACTTCCTTATCATTTTTCGGCACTGGCATATCTTGTATTGCTTTTACTTTGTCTGGATCTACTTCAATTCCTCGTTGACTCACGATAAAACCAAGTAACTTGCCCGACCGAACCCCAAAGGTGAATTTGTTGGGATTAAGCCTTAACCTGAAATTTCACAAACGATCAAACAACTTCTTCAAATGAACCAAATGTTCTTCCTCAGTCTGTGACTTCACAATCATGTCGTCCACATACACCTCGACTTATTTATGGATCATGTCGTGGAAGAGAGTCACCATAGCTCACTGATATGTCGCACCAGCGTTTTTAAAACCAAAAGGCATGACTCTGTAGCAAAAGCTACTCCAAGGAGTTGTGAAAGTTGTTTTGTCCATGTCCTCCAGAGCCATCTTTATTTGATTATATCTAGAGAAACCATCCATAAAGGAAAACAACGAAGACTGAGCAGTGTTATCAACCAATACATCAATATTAGGCAACGGGAAATCATCCTTCGGGCTTGCTCTATTCAAGTCTCGGTAGTCAACACACATACATACCTTACCATCCTTCTTAGGTATGGGCACAAGTTAGCAATCCAAGGCGGGTAATTTATCACATATAGGAAACCTGCTTCGAGCTGTTTCTGAACCTCTTCTTTGATCTTCAAGGCCATGTCGGGTCTGGTCCTTCTTGGTTTTTGCTTTACAGGAGGACATTCTGGCTTGAGTGGCAATTTGTGCATTACATATCAGTGTCTAAGTCGGGTATGTCTTCATACGACCAGGCGAAGATGTCAGCATACTCTTGAAGCAATTCAATCAACCCCTTCTTTTCTTCACTTTGCAAGGCGGCCCCTATCTTGACTTCTTTCTTTACCTCTTCAGTACCGAGATTGACGACTTCTGTTTCCTCTTGATACGGCTGGATGACCTTCTCTTCCTGTCTCAAGAGCCTGGCTAGTTCTTCAGGGAGTTCACAATCTTCCTCTCTATCTTCGTTAGCACGATCGACTGAATTCTCAAGGATATAAGGAGCCATAGCATTATCATTTCCAACGGAGTCCGAGACGGATCTGCATGATCGATGATTTTATGTTTTATATTTAGAAAGTTCAAAAGAATATTTAGTTTATGAAAATAAAAGTATTGCCATTTTTATTTTGAAAAAGTAAAAGTAAAAGAAAAGACAGAGAACAAAATTGTATGCGAAAGTGCGATTTTTCATTCAATGTTAAACGAAGATTGAAACATAAGGGGCCCCTTCTACTAGCTGTCAGTATGCCTTGGGTAGGACATATGACTTAAAATGGAAACAAAAAATTACACATCAAGGAAAACAACTTCAGGGATGTCCATGGCAGTCCAATTGCTAAGCTCCTGGTCTGGCGCAACTTGATAGATAAATCTTGAAATATCTTCATCGTCACCTTCAGCATCTGTGGAGAGTACTTGTCCTTCTTTCCATACACCAGCATTGACGAACACTTCAGAAATTGGGGGAACCTGTTGCCTTTTGAGAGGAACCCAACCAGCTTGCACGGAGGATGATGGCTGATACCCAAGACCAAAAAGATCTTTCTTCTCTGGAACTTCAATCAATTTTCCCCAACTGTCATGGGGAGGCCTAGCTTCTATGAGGGCTTTGGCATCCTTCAAAGAGGCCAGGGGTATCTCAGACTTCTTACATTCCACGACGGGGACTTTGTCAACAGTAACAATCTCCAGAGTTTGAAAGGGCAACTCTTGTACCTCGCCTTCCACTTCCACATAACGGTAAGCAGTCAGATTATTAATCACTATGTCTTCTTCCCCACAAACGACGACAATTTGGTCATTCGCAATGAACTTCAGGCATTGATGAAGAGTAGATGTCACAGCTCCTGCTACATGAATCCATGGACGTCCCAAAAGGAAAGTATAGGATGGACGGATATCCATAACATAGAATGACAAATAGAAAGTGTGGGGACCAATCTTGACAGGCAAATCCACTTCTCCATCCACCGATCTTCTCGAACCATCAAACACTCGAACATTTAGAGTGGAGTACCTCATCATTACTCCGTCCATATTCATCTTAAACAAGGTAACCTTAGGCATCACATTGAGTGAAGAACCTGTATACACCAAAATTCGAGATAAAATAGTGTCCAAACACTTCATAGAAACATGCAGCGCTTTATTGTAGGCTCTTCTTTAAACCGGTAGTTCATCATCACAGAAACCCAAACAATTTCCCACAGCAATATTGGTGACTATTCCTTCAAACTGGGCCACAGAGATGTCTTGGGTAACATGAGCAGAATATAAGGTCTTCAATAAGGCGTTGCGGTGGGCCTCTGAACCCAAAAGGAGAGACAAGATGGAAATCTTGGATGGTGTCTGGTTGAGTTGATCCACTACTTTGTAATCACTCCGCTTGAGAATTCTCAAAAGTTTCTCCGCTTCTTGTCCTACAGAAATTTTGGGTTGATTATCCATCACTTGCTTTCCCTTGGCCTTAACTAGAGTTTCACTGTTAGTTTCCTTAGGAGGTGGTGGTGGAGGAGAAAAGATTTGACCACTGCGAGTCATGTTACTTGTTCTCGCAATGTTGGTAACATTCTTGTCACCTACCAGAGGGCACTCATACCTCTTTCCATGAATATATACTACATTATACTCCCATGGAACTGCCTTCGAGTCGTTTCTTGTAGGAGGAATAGGAGCTTGAATCATTGTGGGGGTAATAGGAACCTGAATTGTTAACGGAATACTAGGGGTGGCTGAAAAGCTTCTCGGATAGTAGGGGATTTCCAGGACATCAATCTCTTCTTCTCAGAATACTTTCTCTATCTGTAAGACACCTTCGTCGATCAACTATTGGATGACCGTCTTCAACTCAGCACACTCTTCTGGTTTGGAAGAACATGTTAAGCAGAAGTCATGGAGTTCTTGTATCACTTCATGTTTCAACAAATGTTCTCTGACAATTTCCAAAGATATCTTAATTTCATCAACCTTTGATACCAAAACCCGCTCATTAACTTCTTCAATAACATGGATTGTTCCCCCTTGATGAGGAGGCATGGGATTATTTTGAATATTCGGACCAACAGGTTGAAGTTGATGGCTTTTGCATCGATGAGATCTTGAACTTTGCATTTGAATGCTCTATAATTTTCAATTGTATGGCCTGGGGCACCAGAATGGAATTCATAATGAGCATTATTATCATACCCCCTAGGGAGAGGATTTGGCGGTGGACCGAGTTCACGCAATTGAACCATTTGACTAGCAAGTAATTGAGGGAGAAGTTGAGCGTAGGACATGGGAATGAGATCAAATTTTCTTTTAGGGGATCTCTGTCTTGGAGGAGCTCTCGGGCCTTGGAGGTTTTGATTCGATTATTGATAAGTTGTAGGAGGTGCAAACTGTTGTTGCGGAACATAATGTGGTTGCGGAGCGAAAGGCCATTGTTGGGCCATCCAGGGTGCTGGAGTTATAGCAGCATATACTTGAGGAACAAATTGGATGGGAACAACAACAAGTGTAGGAAAATAAGGGAATCAGACTTGATGAAATGCGGGAGCTCTTCCTTAGTTGACGGTGATGGCACTGGTCTCGCCCTCTTTCTTCTTGACAAAACCAGAAAATGGTTTTCTACTTATGCTTGCATTATTGTTAACATTTTTAGGAACACCTTGAATCGTTCCAGCCTTAATACACGTCTCAACATGTTCACCAATAATGACCATATTCGAGAAAGAAGTAGAAGTGCTACTGAGCATATGCTGGAGATAAGGGCCTCGTAGAGTACCCATAAACAGATCAATCAATTCACGATCCAAGAGAGGAGGTTGGACCCTTGCAGCCAGTTCACGCCACCTCTGAGCGTATTCTTTGAAAGACTCTTCAGATTTTTGTACCATCCCTTGGAGTTGAGTACGGCTAGGAGACATGGCAGTATTGTAATGGTAATGTTTCAAAAAAGCATCAGCAAGCTCTCCCCAAGTACTGACATGAGATCTTTCCAATTGCATATACCAATCCAACAATGCCCCGCTCAAACTGTCTTGAAAAAAATGCATGAGTAATGGTTCATTTTCAGCATAGGCCGCCATTTTGCGACAATAGGAACGAAGATGAGTGTTGTACCCCAAAATTTGTCCTCCCATATTCTTCAAGATTTGCAAAGAGCATGCTTCAAAATCTCCCAAAGGTTGCACAGTTCAATGGCCTCCTAATAGTCAAAATTAGGGTTTTGGTTCTGGCAAAGAAATTGAAGTTTTCAAGGGTCCAATCAAGTCCCACATGCCTATAAACATGGTCAAGCATCCTCATGCCAAGTTTCAAGACTCATAGCACAAAATTGCACAGTCAAAAACCCTAATTGCTCAACAGTCAACTGTAGGGGGCAAAATGGTCATTTGACAGTCAAAAGTTCAAATTTTTGATCAACATCTTATTTTGAAGCCACAAACATCATTTGATCAATTCTTGATCATGATTTTCAAGGTATGGCTCAAAAAGTCTCAAGATGCAAAAGTTTCCATATTTGGACAGTTGAAAAAGTCAACTGTAACTTGACCAAGGCATAACTTCCACATGGTTTATCAGAAAAATTCCATCCAAAGCTCATTTTGAAGAGAATGACATTTCCTACAACTCCTCTTCATACTTCAAGTCCAAGAAATGCTCTCACAAAAAGTTATCAATCTCAACATTATAGGTCATTTTCAAAAGTCAACAAAAAGGGACTTTAAGTCAAAGACCATAACTTGAGATTGGTAAATCAAAATGACATGGTACCAAAGGAATTGGTTAGAGGACTTCAAGACCTTTCCAAAATGTCCAAGAACATGATCAAAGCTTAAAAATTGAGCAAGATATGCCTTGTGGAAGTTGGGAAATTTTTGGGAATTTTGAAAAGTCAACTTTGCTTCAAATGCCTCAAAATTGCTAATGGGCCACAATTTCTCCCAAGAATCATCATCCAAAAGCTATGCACGACCCATTGGCCCAAAGGGGAGTTATTTTCTTATTTTTAATTTATTAATTGAATTTTTAAATCTATTAATTCATTTAATTCAAATTAAATATGAAAAAAATACTAAATGCCACCTTTCAAATCTTTTTATGCAGCATTTCTACTCATCATAATCTCAAGATTTCGTGCATACTCAATATGGAAAGAATTTGCAATGATTGGCATGATTTTCACATGGAAAAGATTGGAAAAGATACCATTAAAAATCAAATATTTGATTCATGATTACAAAGGTTTTGGACTTGTTTTGCAAACCTAAAACACTCCTTATAAAAGCCAGAATACAACCCTAATGCAAGAACCTGAAAGCTGCGCCCAAGAACACCATACACTTTCCACTTTTCTCCAAAAATTTTCAAAACTGAAAACATAGTTTGAGTGTGTTTCAAAGCCTCAAAACCATCCCAATTCATTCATGACGCATCAAGGGAGCTTTTCCAATCAAAACCAAGCTTCCACACGCAGAGAAACGGTAGAACGCCATAGCCCTGTTCAAGAAAATTCTCATAATCGTATTTTGATTCATGTGCATACTTCATACATTTTGAACGTTGATTTATGTTAATGTGGATCTTCTGAAACTCATGGTACCATTTAATTGCTCTAACCGTGCCTGTAGCGAATTATGCCATTAAAATTTTCTAAAGTTGCAGAAGATGTGAATTGGGGTTTCTCTCGTCTGGTAAAATTGAGCCACAAGACCTATATCATTGAACTCAGGGCATCTGGACGATTCAATTCCATAGGTCGCGCCCTTTTTATATTTGCGTATGGCCTAATCGTTATTTTTGCAGGTTGAAGTTAGTGGGGGTTTAAAACCCCCGCTATTTGATTTATATTTACAGGCAAAGAGATGAAGAAGATGCCTATGTGTCATGACGTTAAAGGGCAGTTCAAATCCTGGCGCGCGTTTTGTTGAAATTCCAGAATAGTGCTTATTTTCCATTATAATATTTGCGTTCCATATAATAAACAAAGAGCGCGCTTAGCACAGTTGGTAAACACGCTGGCAAGCAGGTATTGGGACCTGGGTTCGATTCCCAGGTCCCCTCCCTTCCTCAATATTATTTTGTTTAATGTATTTCCCTGCAGCGCTTCAGCTAAGGTCCACCAAATGCCTTGCCTGTTTGATTGCCACATGCCCCTGAAGATTAATCCATTGACCATCATGTGAAGTCCACCATGTACCCTCAGTCAACCAGGCACACGTAAGCGTTAAAAGTCAAAAGGGCCTCCTTCAAATGGGCCAAATTACTGCTGATCATACCTCCAAAATTGGGTCTACCACCCTTCTTGTTTGTATCTCTATCCCTTTTCTTTTCTTTTTTTTATTTATTTGTTTCAATTTAATTGTTTTATTTTAATTCCTTAAATTAATTTTAAATAATATAAAAATTCAAAAAATCAGAAAGTCAAAAATAAAAATGTTTATTATTTAAATCACTAATATTCATTTTGTAAATAGGTTTAATAATCAATTTAGTTTTTAGGTTTAATGTTTTCTTAAATAAATTAAAAAATATTAAAAAAAAACAAGTCTTTTATCATTTTATTCTTCTTCTTAATAAATAATCTTTTTGTCACTATTAGTAATTAATTATTTTTGTAAATAAATTTGTAATTCAATAATTAGGTTAAAACTAGGTCAAACTTAAACATTTTTTTTAATAAATTAAAAATAGTTTAGAATTAGGGTTTTAATTCCATTTAATTTTCTCATTAAATTCCATAAATACCAAAACTCCAAAAAATAAGTTCTTGCTTTTATTTAATTTAATTAATTTCATAATTTCAATTTAATTTCTTTAAAAGGGTCCAACGCCCTCGCTTTCGATTATAATTTTGTTTCGCGCGCTTATTTTACCCCAAAGCCTTGTAATAGATTAATTAGGACATTTATCTTTCCGCATTTTATTTTATTCAAATCGGGTCTTGGATTAATTTGGCGATGTAGACCCGCGCCTTTGTAATAGCGTAGGACTTTTAATTCCGCACCTTTTAACTGTTAATAACCACATGAAAGAATGAATGCCAAAAAAATAAAAACAAAGCGTAGATCACCAATGCATGAATAAGACAAATATAACTGAAAATGACACACAATTCACACACCACCCCTAGGGTACGCCTCACTGTTGCCTTGCCCCTCGAAAAGTGGTCGTCGAGTAGAGGATGTTTTAGTAAGTCCTCATGTCCATGAACATGGCATGAGGGTAGCTTCTAAGGTGTCTTCCTATTGCTCTGGTGACCACACTGTCCCTAATCCTCGAATTGACCCGAACACCTCCAACGGTGGTGCTACCTACCTCTCAATGGTGGGATGGCACTATCTTAAGGACATTTACACAGACGAATTCCTTAGGGTAGGTAGATGACTCGTAGATACTTGCTCTAATTCAAAACAAATCAAAAACTTCTTTTCTCACCGACACTTTGCAAAAAGCTTTCAAAAACAACTTTTCAAACACTCTTGAGGACTGATACAAGAGTCGATCTAAAATCTTTAAACGAAACTTTTTCAAACTCACTCACAATTGAAAAGCAAACACTTTTGAAAACACAATGAGCAAGTATCTAAGAGCCCATGGATAACCATGGATAGAAAGGGTGCTAATACCTTCCCTTTCTATAAATCTACCTCCCGAACCGAGAACTAATCTCAATAAGGAATTTTTCTGTGCTTTTGTCCTTTCCACATTGGAGAAAATAAAAGACGGTGGCGACTCTTGCTTCCGCGACATTTCGCGAAACCAGCTTAAAAAACAGTCAG
The DNA here is from genome assembly GCA_948472305.1 of Vicia faba. Classification (NCBI taxonomy): domain Eukaryota; kingdom Viridiplantae; phylum Streptophyta; class Magnoliopsida; order Fabales; family Fabaceae; genus Vicia; species Vicia faba. The sequence goes on from CATIWC010001338.1 coordinate 52,980, forward strand.
TTCTCATTTCCACCGATCACAGAACTGGCGACTCTGCTGGGGACATACTTAAAGTGAGGTGTACTTTAGGATAGTTCATAACTGTGTTTTCAATTGTTTTGACTTGCTTGCTTTAAATTGTGGGTTGCATCGGAGTTACATAGATCCTAACCCGGATCTGGGGATACCCTGTTTAGGTAGCATAAGCTATGAGGGACCTGTCCGGCGTAGACCGACACGGGTGAAGCAGTGGCTACGTTGGTGTGGCACCTTGGTCTGTACCGATATCCCTTGTGTCGCAACGAGGAGAATATGGGTCTTCTAAGGAGTCGTTAAGCACCAACAAACCTTAGAACCTTAAATGACACAACCTGGCCATTAGAACAGTAGCAGTATGCTACGCCCATTGAGGCTAAACTCTCGTGATGGTTCTGGCCGCAAGAAAAGATTGCGATGCTGGAGTTATGACCGATTGAGGGTAGTCAATGATATTGGGATCCTCTAAGAACCCGGTTACTTTTGATAGGACATGTATGAACCAACAAACTGAAAGAGGGTAATACCTAGACCTCATGCTGGCCTAAACTTTAAGGGCTTGCCTTATGTGACTTGTGTGCCTTACACGTGTGCCTTTGTAAATATTTGTGGTGTGCTTTATCATAGCATCATAACATCATGAGCATTGCATGCATCCTGCATAAGGACTGACCATTTCAAAGACAAGAGGGTTTCACCTTTGCTCTGTTTTGTAGGATATCATGATGCCTATGCGAAGGAATACTATCCGGTTCAACTTTGTTCACCCACCTGAGTTGCTTGAAGAGTTGGTTAGCAGAATTCCAAACACCACTTCCTTCATCCAGAGGCATGGTTCTCTTCTCAGTTTAGTCACTGCAAAGCGGGATCAACAGTTGATGAGTGTCCTGACCCAATTCTATGACCCTCTGTACCAGTGCTTCACCTTTCAAGACTTCCAGCTGGTCCCTACCCTGGAAGAGTTCTCTGATTTGCTTGGCATCCCTATCTTGGATCAGACTCCTTACACTGGTTGGGAATAGACCCTCAGGCTTGAGGAGGTTGTTGCAGCTCTTCCTTTGACCCATCAAGAAGTAATGGATAACTGGGTGACTAGAAGCGGGGTTAAGGGTTTCTTGGCCAAGTTTCTGGTTGGTAAAGCTAACAGTTTCTAGAATGACTTGGAATTTAGGGCATATGAAGACATCTTGGCTCTCTTAATCTATGGGCTAATCTTGTTTCCTAATCCTGACAACTTCATCAATGTCACTGCCATAAGGATCTTTATGTCTCAGAACCCTGTGCCCACTCTCTTGGGTGACATCCTGCAACAACTTTATGCTCGTACTTCCCGAAGACGAGGAACCCTGTGGTGTTGTATCCCTTTGTTGGTGAGGTGGTTTATTTCGCACCTCCCTAAGTTCGTGCTGAAGAACCAAGAAAGAAGGGGTTGGGCTCATAGGTTAATGTCTCTCACTGACAAGGACATCATTTGGACTTTCAGAGGTTTGGATGAGATAGCTGTTATTGATCGTTGCGGAGAATACCCTAATGTTCCTTTGATTGGTACCCAAGGAGGAATCTCTTACAATCCATGTCTAGCACTCCGTCAGTTTGGAAGAGCCAGAAGAGCAGGGCCTCATGAGATGTTGGTGCCTCACATCAGTTTTGAGTTTCAGGTGGATAGTGACGAGCTGCGTCGTAGGTTCATCAAAGCTTGGGACAGAGTTCATAAAGCTGACCCACAAGAGCTGGGGCCAAAGACTTCTCTACCTATGGAAGCCTACTACAAATGGGTTCGCATCCGTGCTCAGAAGTTAGGTATGCCATACGAAGCTGTCAGACCCGTCATTCTTGAGTATCCTGATAAAGATGGGGCTCCTCCAACTGTCCTCCCTCCTCAGATACCTACTGATTACGAGACATTAAAGAGGTCTTGGTCGCAACTGCGAGAAGAACGGGATTCGTATCGGGAAAAGTTCAACGAGCAGGAATTGAAGATCCATAAGCTGACAAAGCAGTTGGAGAATGAGCGAGCTCTGAACGACTACATCCGTACTGAGAAGAGGAGACCATGGGATCAATAAGGAGCTCTGGATGTTCTTTTACAGTTTTATTTCCCTTTTCAGTATTTCCATTTTATGTAACGCCTAAGGGCAATCTGTTGAACAATTTAAGTTTCAAAGTTGAATCTAATGAAGTGGGTTCCTTTTTGTTTACAAAGTTGATTCCCGATTGTCTTTGAAAACGTAAATCATACGCATTCCATTCATCATGTGCATAGCAGGTATTCTTCTTTTCAGGTTGCTTACTGTTCTTCGCTGTTTATTTCAGCATCATGAACCCTGACTCATCATCAACCGAGATGTCTATCAAGGCCCTTCAGGCGCAGAACGCGCAATTTCAGGAGCTGATCATGGGTTTGGCTCAAGGCCAAGAAGAGCTGAAGGATTTACTCCTGAAGAAGGGGAAGAAGAAGAAGAAGAGAACTGTTCTTTTCAACTCGGGCCGGAGGTTTGGCAACACTCTGCAGAATGAGGAAGCTGGTTCTTCTGTAGGCAAAAGCAGTCCCCAAGGGGGAAAAGGTCCTAGTCCAGTAGTCTCTGACAACGAGACTGACTTTAATGAGGAACAATATCCTCCTTCTGACGACCGGTACAAGCAGTTGGAGGACAGACTGAATGCAATGGAGATCCAACAAGTGCCTGGGCTGGATTTCGGAGACTTGGGCTTATCTACTGGTGTGATCATTCCTCACAAGTTTAAGGCACCATCTTTCACCAAGTATGACAGGGCGTCTTGTCCCAAGCTACACCTCAGATCTTATGTGCGGAAGATTCAGCCGTACACCGTGGATAAGAATTTGTGGATCCACTTCTTCCAGGAGAGTCTTTCAGGGACTCATCTCGAATGGTTCTATCAGCTGGATAGGACCAAGGTTCGTAACTGGGAGGAGTTGGCTACTGCTTTTTACAAGCAGTATCAATATAATGCCGACCTTGCTCCTACACGTACCCAACTCCAGGGTATGTCGCTAGGATCAAGCGAAGGTTTTAAAGAGTATGCACAGAAGTGGAGGGATCTGGCTGGCAGGGTGCAGCCTCCGTTAACAGACCGCGAGATGGTGGATATGTTCTTGGGGACCCTATCTGGGCCATTTTTCAATCATCTTATCGGTAATTCGTCTGCAGGGTTCACTGATCTTATTATGACTGGGGAGAGAATAGAGGCTGGAATGAAGTCCGGTAAAATCCAGAAGGGTGCATCGTCAAGTTCTAAGAAGAAACCCTTTAAGAAAGAGGCCAGTGCTGTATATGGGCCTAGAAGACATGATAAACCTGAGCGCCGCCAATCTGTCAACGCGGTAATGATTGCTAAACCTGCTGCCGCTCCTCGGCAAACCAATCCACAAAGGGCTGAAAGACCCAGAAGAGAGTTTACCCGTCTAAGTATGACCCTATCACAAATCTTGCCGCAGTTGCTATCCACCAACTTGGTGACTGTCAGAGAGGCCCCAAAGGTTGTAAACACTGCCTCTCCCAAGTACAATCCAAATGCCCGCTGTGCTTATCACTCCGATAGCTCGGGGCATTCCACTGATGACTGTTGGGCCTTAAGGAATAAGGTGCAAGACCTTATTGACACAAAGGAGATACAATTTGAAGCGCCTGAGAGGCCAAATGTGGTGACTGCTCCTATGCCCCAGCATGGAGTAAATGCCGTTGATGAAGATGTGTATGCCGTTTTTGTGAATGATGTAGCTACTCCTCTGATGACTGTTAAGAGGAACCTACTGCTGGCCGGTTTATTTCTGGGTTGTAGCGAAGGTTGCCTTTTCTGTGCTGTTTCCCTTTCTGGTTGTCCCTTGCTGAAGTTGGGCATCCAAGGCCTGATGGATAGCAAGGAGATTCTCTTCAAGAAGACCGCTGTTCCGTTTGTTCCTGTGGAAGAAGTATCTGTTGTTACCAGTTTTAACAATCCAATCCAGGCTCCCCCGAGGAAGCCAGTTAAAATCATGACTGTCGCACCCATTGTGATTACTGTTCCGGGGCCTCTCCCCTATGAATCTGATAAGGCTGTCCCATGGAACTATGGGGAAGATGTATATGTACATGGTATAAAGCAAGAATTCAACACTGGCACCAGCATCAGCAATATCACTGGTCCAGCTAAAGTTACCCGCAGTGGCAGGCTCTTCTCGCCTGACATTGCGCCACCTACTATTCGAAGACCTTTCACTATAACACCTGCAAGTGTACCTGTTCCCGTTTCTGATCAAGTTGCTTCCCCTGTTGCCGAGTCATCTAATGCTCGGGGCAAAGGGATTGAAGATGAGCCTGCCCGGATGGAGGCACCAAAATCTGTGAATGCTGAGGCCTCCCAACAAGAGATGGAGGAAATTCTGAATATAATCAAGAAGAGCGATTTTAATGTTGTTGAACAGCTGGGGCATACCCCCTCCAAGATCTCTATGCTCTCCTTGCTGCTGTGCTCAGAGGCCCATGCTAAGGCCTTGATTTCATTTCTAAAGACGGCCCATGTGCCACAAGAGACATCTGCAGTCCAGTTTACTGATTGCGTAGCCAATTTGACAGCTGACAATGGTTTGGGTTTCTCGGATGCTAACCTTACTGCTAAGGGAAAGAACCACAATGATGCCCTGCATGTCTCTATTGAATGCAGGGGCACTACTCTTGCGCACGTGTTGGTGGACACCGGTTCTTCCCTGAATGTGTTACCCAAAAAGGCCTTAGACCGGTTGGATTGTGAGGGCCTGGAGCTGAAACCTAGCAACATCATTGTCAGAGCCTTTGACGGTTCTAAGAGGATGGTCCATGGAGAGGTAGACATTCCTATTCGTGTGGGTTCTCAAGTATTCGACTCTACTTTCTATGTGATGGATATCCGTCCATCGTATTCTTGTCTACTGGGTCGACCTTGGATCCACAAAGCTGGGGCAGTGACCTCTACCCTACACCAGAAGCTCAAGTACCCCGTCAGAGGGAAGATTGTCACTGTGCAGGGAGAGGAGGAATATATGGTGAGTCACTTAAATTCCTTCCGATACATTGAGATGGACGGGAAGTTTATTGAAACCCCCTTTCATTATTTTGAAGAGGTACCTCCAACTTTGGCAGCGGCAGAAACAGTGGTTGAAGAGGACTTTCCCTTGAAGATGGCTTCCTTGAAGGATGCCCGGGCCGTGATCGAGAAAGGTGAATGTGCTAACTAGGGCAGGCTCCCTGATTTCACTCTTAAAACTGACAAGTTTGGACTGGGTTTTACTGCAGAGGCTCAGAGGGCTGTGCGCAAGGCAAAGACCAGAAGACCTCCTGTGCTCATTACCAATCCAGGAGTGAATGCCATTGGGGATGAAGACGAAGTGGAAGAGTCAGAGTTTAATAGCTGGATCTACCCGACGACTGATGGTGGATTGACCAATTGGACTGCTAAGGATCATACTCCTGTTACTTTTGTTACGCAGTAATAAACTCCTTTGTTTTTGTTATTTGTAATAAACAATGAATTAAAACTCTATGGCCCGGTGTCTTACCCGGGGCACCGTGGCTTCATTTGTGAGGGTATATTAATTGTCATTTCATATATCATGAATAAAGACCTTGGACGTTTTCTCGCATTTCAAATCTTATGCTCCTTTTCTTTCTTTCCTTTCTTTATATATTGCAAAACAGCTGTATTTACACACACTCACTCATACAGGTTTCAATCCACTATGGATCTCACTGGTAACGACTCTGCTACTGCCAGTTATGACTTCGAAAATCCGATCAACTTAGCCGAAGACGAAGGTGAAGATGATTGCGAAGTGCCTGGCGAGCTTGCAAGATTGTTACTCCAGGAAGAGAGGGCAATTTAACCACATGAAGAGCCGGTGGAAACGATAAATCTGGGTACTGAGACGGACAAAAAGGAAGTTAAGATTGGTGCCAACCTAGAGCTCAGCGTGAAGCAACGGTTGACTCAGATGTTACATGATTATGTGGAGATCTTCGCCTGGTCCTATGAAGACATGCCTAGGTTGGATACCGACATTGTGGTCCATCATTTACCTACCAAGGAAGACTGCCCTCCGGTTAAGCAAAAGGTCCGCCGTATGCGTCCAGAGATGTCTGAGAAGATCAAAGCCGAGGTTATGAAATTGTTTGACGTCGGGTTTCTTGCAGTGACTTCTTACCCTCAGTGGGTTGCTAATGTGGTGCCAGTACCAAAGAAAGATGGAAAGGTCAGAATGTGTGTCGATTACAGGGATCTGAATAGGGCCAGCCCCAAAGATGACTTCCCTCTACCTCACATTGATGTCCTTGTTGACAATACTGCTCAGCACAAGGTGTTCTCGTTCATGGATGGCTTTTCAGGTTATAATCAGATCAAGATGGCTCCTGAAGACATGGAAAAGACTACCTTTGTTACTCAATGGGGTACCTTCTGCTACAAGGGCATGCCTTTTGGACTGAAGAATGCTGGGGCAACCTACCAACGTGCCATGGTTGCTTTATTTCATGACATGATCCATCATGAGATAGAAGTGTATGTTGACGACATGATCGCAAGGTCCCAAACTGAGGAAGAACACCTAGATCATCTGCAGAAATTGTTTGACCGTCTGAAGTTGTACAAGCTGAGGTTGAACCCGAACAAGTGCACCTTCGGGGTTAGATCTGGAAAGTTGCTAGGCTTCGTTGTAAGTGACAAGGGTATTCAAGTGGACCCTGCTAAGGTCAAAGCTATTCAAGAGATGCCAGTTCCTAAGACAGAGAAAGAGGTCAGAGGCTTTTTAGGGCGCCTGAATTACATTGCTCGATTCATCTCCCACCTAACTACTACCTGTGAACCAATCTTCAAGCTACTGAAGAAAGATCAGGTAGTGCGTTGGAATGATGAATGTCATGCCGCTTTTGACAGAATCAAAGAGTATCTCCAAGAACCACCCATCCTTATGCCACCGGTTGAAGGGAGACCTCTGATATTATACCTGACAGTACTTGATAACTCAATGGGGTGTGTGCTGGGGCAGCATGACGAGTCTGGCCGAAAAGAGCATGCCATTTATTACCTTAGCAAAAAGTTTACCGACTGTGAGACCCGATACTCACTGCTCGAGAAAACTTGTTGCGCTTTGGTATGGGCTGCTCGCCGGCTGAGACAGTATATGCTGACTCACACTACCTTGTTGATCTCAAAGATGGACCCTATAAAGTACATATTTGAAAATCCTGCTCTGTCTGGGAGAATAGCAAGATGGAAAATGATCTTGACGGAATACGACATCCAGTATACAACCCAGAAAACCATCAAGGGAAGTGTATTGGCAGACCACTTGGCACATCAGGCCGTAGACGACTATCAGTCAATGAACTTCGAGTTTCCAGACGAGAGTATCATGATAGTGACTGATTGTGAAGTACCTGGACCGGATGAAGGACCTGAGGAAGGATCCCGATGGTCTATGCACTTTGACGGAGCCTCCAATTCTTTGGGTAACAGTATCGGCGCTGTGATAATATCCCCTCAAGGCACTCATACTCCCCTTACTGCCCGGCTATGTTTCAACTGCACCAACAACATGGCGGAGTATGAGGCATGCATCATGGGTCTCCAAGCTGCGATCGACTTAAGGATCAAGTTTCTGAGTGTCTTCGGAGATTCCGCTCTCGTGATCAATCAGATCAAAGGAGAGTGGGATACGAAACATCTGAATCTTATTCCTTACAGAGAATGTGTATTGACATTGATCCCCCACTTCACAGAGATAACCTTTGAACATTTCCCAAGAGAGGAGAATCAGTTAGCGGACGCGTTAGCTACGATGTCTTCCATGTTCAAAGTCAAATGGGACAATGAGGCTCCCCAGATCATCATCTGGAAACTGGACGAACCGGCATACTGTTGTGATCTCGAGACTGAATTGGTGACTGAGAAGCCTTGGTACCATGAAGTGAAGAGATACTTGGAAGCTCAGGAATACCCGGAAGGAGCATCTGTCAACGATAAGAAGTTTCTGAGAAGGTTCGCAGCGAAGTTCTTCCTCAGCAACAGCATTCTGTACAAGCGAAACCATGATTCGACCTTACTGCGTTGTGTGGATAAGACTGAAGCAGAAAGGATCATGGAAGAGCTACATGAAGGGACCTTCGGGACACATTCCAGTGGACACACTATGGCAAAGAAGATCCTTCGGGCAGGGTATTTCTAGTCCACTATGGAAGCCGACTGCTACCAACACTCTCAGACATGCCATAAATGCCAGATTTATGCAGACAAGGTGCATGTTCCTCCAGTTCCTCTGAATGTCTTGACTGCACCTTGGCCTTTTGCAATGTGGGGCATAGATATGATCGGTGAGATTAAACCTACGGCATCCAACGGGCATCGCTTCATCCTGGTAGCGATTGATTACTTCACGAAGTGGGTCGAAGCAGCTTCCTACGCTACAGTAACCAAGAACGTTGTGGCACGGTTCATTCGGCACAACCTGATCTGTCGATACGGCGTCCCAGAAAGGATCATTACAGACAACGGTACCAATCTTAATAACAAGATGATCACTGAGCTCTGCGAGCAGTTCAAGATACAGCACCACAACTCTTCTCCTTACCGGCCGAAGATGAATGGGGCTGTAGAAGCAGCGAATAAGAACATTAAGAAAATTGTGCAGAAGATGACAGTGACTTATAAAGATTGGCACGAGATGTTACCGTTCGCTCTACATGGGTACCGTACCTCAGCCAGGACGTCAACTGGGGCAACTCCCTTCTCCTTGGTCTACGGTATGGAGGCAGTCTTACCGATCGAAGTGCAGATACCCTCTCTCCGGATAATGAAGGATGCAGATCTGAGTGAAGATGATTGGATCCAGACACGACTTGATCAGCTAAACCTTATTGATGAAAAAAGACTTGCTGCTATCTGTCATGGTCAGACGTATCAGAAACGGATGATCAGGGCATTTAACAAGAAGGTCAGACCACAAGAATATCAAGTTGGGGATCTGGTAATCAAACGTATCATCCTTCCTCAGAGTGATCCAAGGGGCAAATGGACCCCTACATACGAAGGGCCATTTGTGGTTAAACATGTGTTCTCAGGAGGAGCCATGATTCTAACCAACATGGATGGTGACGACCTTCCTCACCCCGCCAATGCAGATATAGTAAAAAGATACTACGCATGAAAAAAGACCCGCTAGGTTGACATACCTAGGCAAAAATTAGGGCTTCCCGGCGAACCAAAAGGGTTCGGGCAAAAATGAGGGATGAAATGAAAAAAAATCTGTACACCTGGCAAGTCGAAAACCTGAAAAGGTGGCTTGGGCAAAAATGGGTATCCCGGTGGACTGAAAACCCGAAAGGGCGGTCCAGGCAAAAGTTAGGGATAAAGCATAATACTATGTCTCATTGGATCACCTTCGCATCCAGAATCCGGTATCTACATCAAGTTCAGACGGCATCGATCAATCAGCTTCATCTTCAGCTAGGTCATCAAGTGATGAGACGCTCGAAGATATAAAGGCAATAGCAGAGTTGGAACCCAGTGGGATTGTTCTTTTCACACAGCTGTTTTATTTTCCCTTTGTACAAATTGTATAAATTCTTTTGTTCGGCGGTGTTCTCTTACTAGGACGTCAGCCTCTTGTACATAAACCCCTATTTACAGGCAAATTCAAAAATCAATATAAATACACTTTTCAGACAAATTGCCAATTGTTTTTTCCTTTTTCTGTTTTGTTTTGCGAAGAACGTCCAAGGTTCAATTTGTGATATATGCATTGACACTAATTGATAACTCATAAATATTTACATACGAAACAAAGGATCGATTACAGGTAACATTAGAAACATGGGAAATAAAGAGTTGTCTAAGCGATCCAATTTCTTTGTCCGCCAAAGTAGCAAGGTAGATTCAGCTGAAGAACATAACCAATACATCTTAATTCCCCAGAGAGTGAGTAAGCAAATCAATGCACTCTCCCCAAGCAAAACCATATTATCAGCCTTAAAGAAGTTGGGTATCCTCCAGCAGATCTCAACATTCCCCAGCAATATACAAACATTCTTAACAAGCATCCCCGGGAGTCTTGACCTAAAGATTGTTCCCCGGTGGCATATCAAACATCCAGCGGAGCCACTTTCCCAATACATCTCAAAATCTCCCCAGGAGAGTCCAATCAAGATTTCCCCAAGAAAGTTTGAATCCATCTCCCAAGCAGTAAGCTTATCCCCAGTAGATTCTGGAAGCTTTCCCTCGCAGAGCACGAACGCGTCTCCCGGCTTTATTCAAAGGTTATTTCCCTATCAGGATATAACTGGGTTATCCTCAGCCAAAAGCCACGGAAATATCGTTCTCGGCGAAGTCTTCTTATCCCCAGCAAAGTCTATTAACACTTCCAACATAACAATGGTATCCCCAGCGAAGTTACCATCAACATCCCAACAAAGTACCTCTCTCCCCACAGAGTATTGTTCCCCAGCAAGATCACTAGAATAATTTTATCCTCGCAGAGTAATCCATTCTCCAAGTTTATCCCCCAATGGAGTTATCTTCTCCTACCGGTATTCTTGCAACTATCATCCCCAACGGAGACAACAAAGCACTATTCTCCAACATCAGCCCAGGATGTGACTTCCCGGCACCCGTCAAGGATTTACTTTCCTAGACGAAAACATACATTCAAAAACATCACATACATCATGATACATGCATAAACGCACCATACCTTACAATCTCATTTATGTTGAGAACATCATTGCTTAATCCATATCATGCATTGCATATGACTGACCTTTACCTTTCAGGAAAGATCCAGTTAAGTCCTCAGCTATGTTCAAGACCTTGTCCGGTTCAGTTAAATCGACCCTAAGATTTTTCTGATTCTTATCCAGTCAAAGGCCTTCTCTAGTTCAGTCAGATCGACCCTAAGATCTCCCTGATTCTTATCCAGTTGAAGATATTCCAAGACCTTGTCCGGTTCAGTTAAATCGACCCTAAGATTTTCCTGATTCTTATCCAGTCAAAGGCCTTCTCTGGTTCAGTCAGATCGACCCTAAGATCTCCCTGATTCTTATCCAGTTGAAGATACTCCAAGACCTTGTCCGGTTCAGTTAAATCGACCCTAAGATTTTCCTGATTCTTATCCAGTCAAAGGCCTTCTCTGGTTTAGTCAGATCGACCCTAAGATCTCCCTGATTCTTATCCAGTTGAAGTTATTCCAAGACCTTGTTCGGTTTAGTTAAATCGACCCTAAGATTTTCCCGATTCTTATCCAGTCAAAGGCCTTCTCCGGTTCAGTCAGATCGACCCTAAGATCTCCCTGATTCTTATCCCAGTAGAAGACATCCAAGATTCTCTCAGTGTTCCTGTTGAGGTAGTAATCGCCCAAGGTTCTCTCAGCGTTCCTGTTGAGGTAGTAATCGCCCAAGATTATCTCAGCGTCCCTGTTGAGGTAGTAATCACCCCAAGATTCTCTCAGCGTCCCTGTTGGGGTAGTAATCGCCCCAAGGTTCTCTCAGCGTCCCGTTGAGGTAGTAACCATCCCTGATCCATTCATAACCTTCTGAAGCTCCAGACCCAATTCCTGTAACCAGTCAGGGCACATCTACATAAGAGTTTGGAGACCAACTCCTGTAACAGGACAGGTAATCATTTTCTTTTTCAGGTATGCAAGTTCTTGCTAAGGAAACTCTTACGCGATCGACACCCAGATGGCATCTATAAGCCCATCCACCTTCCATCACCTCTCAACATGGCATCTATAAGCCCATCTTCCTATCCATCAATCTCCAAATGGCATCTATAAGCCCATTCCCACCATCACACTACTATGTGAGCGCAAATTTCTGGGCACTCTAGTGTCCAATCATCTTCCACCTTCGGATTACGAAAGGCACGTCAGTCAATCTACATCCTCAGGTTTAAGAAGATTGAACAGGGGCAACTGTTGTACCCCAAAATTTGCCCTCCCATATTCTTCAATATTTGCAAAGAGCATGCTTCAAAATCTCCCAAAGGTTGCACAGTTCAATGGCCTCCTAACAGTCAAAATTAGGGTTTTGGTTCTGGCAAAGAAATTGAAGTTTTCAAGGGTCCAATCAAGTCCCACATGCCTATAAACATGGTCAAGCATCCTCATGCCAAGTTTCAAGACTCATAGCACAAAATTGCACAGTCAAAAACCCTAATTGCTCAACAGTCAACTGTAGGGGGCAATATGGTCATTTGACAGTCAAAAGTTCAAATTTTTGATCAACATCTTATTTTGAAGCCACAAACATCATTTGATCAATTCTTGATCATGATTTTCAAGGTATGGCTCAAAAAGTCTCAAGATGCAAAAGTTTCCATATTTGGACAGTTGAAAAAGTCAACTGTAACTTGACCAAGGCATAACTTCCACATGGTTTATCAGAAAAATTCCATCCAAAGCTCATTTTGAAGAGAATGACATTTCCTACAACTCCACTTCACACTTCAAGTCCAATAAATACTCTCACAAAAAGTTATCAATCTCAACATTATAGGTCATTTTCAAAAGTCAACAAAAAGGGACTTTAAGTCAAAGACCATAACTTGAGATTGGTAAATCAAAATGACATGGGACCAAAGGCATTGGTTAGAGGACTTTAAGACCTTTCCAAAATTTCCAAGAACATGATCAAAGCTTAAAAATTGAGCAAGATATGCCTTGTGGAAGTTGGGAAATTTTTGGGAATTTTGAAAAGTCAACTTTGCTTCAAATGCCTCAAAATTGCTAATGGGCCACAATTTCTCCCAAGAATCATCATCCAAAAGCTATGCACGACCCATTGGCCCAAAGGGGAGTTATTTTCTTATTTTTAATTTATTAATTGAATTTTTAAATCTATTAATTCATTTAATTCAAATTAAATATGAAAAAATACTAAATGCCACCTTTCAAATCTTTTTATGCAGCATTTCTACTCATCATAATCTCAAGATTTCGTGCATACTCAATATGGAAAGAATTGGCAATGATTGGCATGCTTTTCACATGGAAAAGATTGGAAAAGATACCATTAAAAATCAAATATTTGATTCATGATTACAAAGGTTTTGGACTTGTTTTGCAAACCTAAAACACTCCTCATAAAAGCCAGAATACAACCCTAATGCAAGAACCTGAAAGCTGCGCCCAAGAACACCATACACTTTGCACTTTTCTCCAAAAAATTTCAAAACTGAAAACATAGTTTGAGTGTGTTTTAAAGCCTCAAAACCATCCCAATTCATTCCTGACGCATCAAGGGAGCTTTTCCAATCAAAACCAAGCTTCCACACGCAGAGAAACGGTAGAACGCCATAGCCCTGTTCAAGAAAATTCTCATAATCGTATTTTGATTCATGTGCATACTTCATACATTTTGAACATTGATTTATGTTAATGTGGATCTTCTGAAACTCATGGTACCATTTAATTGCTCTAACTGTGCCTGTAGCGAATTATGCCATTAAAATTTTCTAGGGTTGCAGAAGATGTGAAATGGGGTTTCTCTCGTCTGGTAAAATTGAGCCACAAGACCTATATCATTGAACTCAGGGCATCTGGACGATTCAATTCCATAGGTCGCGCCCTTTTTATATTTGCGTATGGCCTAATCGTTATTTTTGCAGGTTGAAGTTAGTGGTGGTTTAAAACCTCCGCTATTTGATTTATATTTACAGGCAAAGAGATGAAGAAGATGCCTATGTGTCATGACGTTAAAGGGCAGTTCAAATCCTGGCGCGCGTTTTGTTGAAATTCCAGAATAGTGCTTATTTTCCATTATAATATTTGTGTTCCATATAATAAACAAAGAGCGCGCTTAGCACAGTTGGTAAACACGCTGGCAAGCAGGTATTGGGACCTGGGTTCGATTCCCAGGTCCCCTCCCTTCCTCAATATTATTTTGTTTAATGTATTTCCCTGCAGCGCTTCAGCTAAGGTCCACCAAATGCCTTGCCTTTTTGATTGCCACATGCCCCTGAAGATTAATCCATTGACCATCATGTGAAGTCCACCATGTACCCTCAGTCAACCAGGCACACGTAAGCGTTAAAAGTCAAAAGGGCCTCCTTCAAATGGGCCAAATTACTGCTGATCATACCTCCAAAATTGGGTCTACCACCCTTCTTGTTTGTATCTCTATCCCTTTTCTTTTCTTTTTTTTATTTATTTGTTTCAATTTAATTGTTTTATTTTAATTCCTTAAATTAATTTTAAATAATATAAAAATTCAAAAAATCAGAAAGTCAAAAATAAAAATGTTTATTATTTAAATCACTAATATTCATTTTGTAAATAGGTTTAATAATCAATTTAGTTTTTAGGTTTAATGTTTTCTTAAATAAATTAAAAAATATAAAAAAAAACAAGTCTTTTATCATTTTATTCTTCTTCTTAATAAATAATCTTTTTGTCACTATTAGTAATTAATTATTTTTGTAAATAAATTTGTAATTCAATAATTAGGTTAAAACTAGGTCAAACTTAAACATTTTTTTTAATAAATTAAAAATAGTTTAGAATTAGGGTTTTAATTCCATTTAATTTTCTCATTAAATTCCATAAATACCAAAACTCCAAAAAATAAGTTCTTGCTTTTATTTAATTTAATTAATTTCATAATTTCAATTTAATTTCTTTAAAAGGGTCCAACGCCCTCGCTTTCGATTATAATTTCGTTTCGCGCGCTTATTCTACCCCAAAGCCTTGTAATAGATTAATTAGGACATTTATCTTTCCGCATTTTATTTTTTTCAAATCGGGTCTTGGATTAATTTGGCGATGTAGACCCGCGCCTTTGTAATAGCGTAGGACTTTTAATTCCGCACCTTTTAACTGTTAATAACCACATGAAAGAATGAATGCCAAAAAAATAAAAACAAAGCGTAGATCACCAATGCATGAATAAGACAAATATAACTGAAAATGACACACAATTCACACACCACCCCTAGGGTACGCCTCACTGTTGCCTTGCCCCTCGAAAAGTGGTCGTCGAGTAGAGGATGTTTTAGTAAGTCCTCATGTCCATGAACATGGCATGAGGGTAGCTTATAAGGTGTCTTCCTATTTCTCTGGTGACCACACTGTCCCTAATCCTCGAATTGACCCGAACACCTCCAACGGTGGTGCTACCTACCTCTCAATGGTGGGATGGCACTATCTTAAGGACATTTACACAGACGAATTCCTTAGGGTAGGTAAATGACTCGTAGATACTTGCTCTAATTCAAAACAAATCAAAAACTTATTTTCACATGGACACTTTGCAAAAAGCTTTCAAAAACAACTTTTCAAACACTCTTGAGGACTGATACAAGAGTCGATCTGAAATCTTTAAACGAAACTTTTTCAAACTCACTCACAATTGAAAAGCAAACACTTTTGAAAACACAATGAGCAAGTATCTAAGATCCCATGGATAACCATGGATAGAAAGGGTGCTAATACCTTCCCTTTCTATAAATCTACCTCCCGAACCGAGAACTAATCTCAATAAGGAATTTTTCTGTGCTTTTGTCCTTTCCACATTGGAGAAAATAAAAGACGGTGGCGACTCTTGCTTCCGCGACATTTCGCGAACGAGCGTTAAACAGTCAGTTCCAGATCCACCGATCACAATGAGTCTCTGGGCAAGAAGTGCCTTTGTATTTGTCAAACTCTGGGACTTTGAACTTGGGAGGAATAACTACCCCAGGCAGGAGGCACATTGCAGCATTATTGAATCTGGAAGTCTTGATACCCTCCATGGCTCTAAGTCGCTCTTTGAGAGCATGATACATTTTCGCAGTTTCGGCAACCCCGACAGTAAGGTTCACTTGGGGTTCATCGAGATCAATAAAATCATGATGATCGTCGACATCATTCCTAGGAGCACCGGTAGGAGTCTCAAAATTTGCATTATCATTTCTCCCATTAGCAAAAGTGGAAGGAGCAACAGTAGTAACCTTGGCAACACTTTGGTGTAGTTATTCTTGACCCTTGATCACGGCATGAAGAGTTTCCATAAGTTGATCCATGCGAGTACCCATAGTGTCCATATCCCGACGGAGTGCATTCTGATTCTCTTCAAAGAGGTCCATTAGCCTTTGCTGGTTGCCTCTGGCACAGTAAGGATGTGGATGAGTCATCTTTGCTGTTTACTGGATTCTGAGAAAGGGGACCCCAATGAATTTTTGTTGTGAAAAATGAATGCATGGTAGTATGGATGAATGCTTTATCTTCATTTCTGAGGAGACCCAAAGACTCATCTATCTTTTAAAATTTTCTTTTTTGAAAATCTATATCAACAAGACTTGTCTTTGGATTTCCCTAGATATGAGATATATATACATGATGGTATGATGTCATGGTATGATATGGCATGAATTCTCAGCTCCACATATTCTGGATAACCATTTAGAAGTCCGTTGCACAGGCTGAAAGTAACAGGATCAAAAGTTCGACGTCACAGACATGGAGTCAAAGTAACCACCCACAAGGTATGTACTAGGGGTTTATCACCTTCCGAACAAGGTTCTAAAGAGTTCTTGAAAGTCTACGTTCTTCCTTTGGATATTACCGACGTCCCAATTACTTGGTAATCAGTAATATTCGCAGGAAAAACTCGTCCGAGTGCAATATCGCGTGACAACTACTTCTGGATTACTCTGTTATAGTCTCCGCACTGCACCTAAAAGGCCAGGATGGGTTAATGGTTCTACGACCCTCAGCTTCTCGAGTTCCCAAGTCGAAAGCAACGACGTCTTCCTGATTACTCGGTAATCATCACTACTTTCAAGGGGACCTCCATTGAGTGGGGCATTTTCATGCCTCCTTCTTCGGGATTACTCCCTTAAAGTTAACATGACTATACCGCCCGTCCTAATCCTATGTGTAACCCAAGTCCTGGTATAGGACTTATCAAAAGTAATCACCAAACCCAACATCACAATGTATCCAGAATATGTGAGTAGCAATAAAATATGCAATATATACAAAAGAATAAATAAAGAAATAAAACAGTAAAGCAAGATAAAGCAAATAAATAAACACCCAAAAAGACAAATAAATAAAACTAGGAGAGACTCGCTAAAGATCCCCAACAGAGTCGCCAGCTGAAGCTACCGGCAGAAAACACAGAGCCCCCACCGAACTTTATTTATCCCGAAGGAAGGGGAAATATCGATAAAACCACGAGGGAATGGATAAGATGGTCTTGCGACCGAGAGAAAGGGTAAGGGAGTCGGTTATGCGAGGGGAAGGTATTAGCACCCCTCGCATCCGTTGTACCCAACGGGACCCATTTTGTTTGTTTGTCTTAAAGGGTGTATTTATCTACAACTATGCTAGCTTAAGGGGAAATGAAAGGTTTTTTATTATTGCGTTTGTGAGGGTTTTGCGACCCTTTGCCTACGTATCCAATGAAGGAATCAGAACACCGTAGTTCCTCTAGAGAATGGTTTGTTTGTTTGTATTTTTTAGTGGGCGACATTAACGCACGTATTCTAGCAATAGGCACGACCGGTATCGCGGTAGAACAGAGATAACATGCCCTTTGGGGAAGGTTTTGATTTGTTGAGTGTTTTTGCGAGTTTTAAAATAAATTCAAGTAATGATTAAGGAATATTTTTAAATTTTTTTTTTGATTTGATGAATGAGAAGTTGTTTGGCTAAAAGTAGATGCGGGTGAGATTTCGAAGATACGACGATCTAAAGTTGAAGCTTTGACTTAAAAGATGTGAGTTTTAAAATTATAGAGATATTTAAATATAAATAAAAGAGAATGCAACTAACTATCTAAAGAAGTTATTTTAACTAAATTAAAAAATTAAGATTACTTACTAAAATAATTCTAAACTAACTACAAATTCTAAGGTTGTAAAAAAGGTTCTAAAATTACTAAATTAGATCTAAACTAAATTAAAATTTTAAAATTTGTAAATTAAATCTAAACTAAATTAAAATTCCAAGGTTGCTAAATTAAATCTAAAACAAATAAAAGTTCCAAAGTTGCTAAATTAAATCTAAAAAAAATAAAAATTTCAAAGTTACTAAACTAAATCTAAATCAAATAAAATTCTAAAAAAATTGCTAAACTAAATCTAAATCAAATACAAATTTTAAAGTTATTAAAATAATTCTAAATAAAATGAAATTATAAAATTACTAAGCTAAATCTAAATCAAATAAAAACTCAAAAGCTATTAAATAAAATTCTAGAGTTACTAAACTAAATCTAAATCGAATAAAAATTCTAGAATTATTAAATTAAATATAAATCCAAATGAAAATGCTAAAGTTACTAATTTTAAATCAAATAAAAAGTCTAAAATTACTAAGCTAAATCTAAATCAAATAAAAATTCTAAAATTACTAAGCTAAATTTAATGAAAATTCTAAAGTTTTAAAATTACTAAATTAAATCTAAAATAGAATTTCAAAGTTAAAATTAAATCGAATAATAACAAAATAATAAGGGGTAGGGTTAAAAAAAAATAGGGTGCAGAGTCTAAAACTCGGATGGGCCACGATTAGTTACAAGCCCAAGTCTGTTTTTATTGTTTGAACAGAAAGAAAGAGAAAAAAAAGGAAAGGAGGATAGGACAGTCAATCAGAATTTGTCTTATAGAACAAAGAGCCCAAAAGCACAAAAAAGGCATGAACAAAATCGACCAAAAAAAGAAAAACGTTGGGCCGGGTTGTTTTGTTGGAAAGGCCCAACTCAACAAAATAAAAAAAGGAAAGAACTCCTTTCAGATTAGGTCTAGCCGCTGCGTCTCGTTGTTGATTCAAACTTAGCGTGGGGTTCTCGATTCTGGTACCGTTTCCAGCTTAACTACCATTCTAAAGAAATTGTATTCTCATGTTATCTTTGGTGGTTCTTCAATCGAGAACGAAGTAGTATCGACTAGAAGGTTGTAGAAATGGCGTAGATGAGGAGAAGAAGATCAGATAAGAAGACCCGTGCTCGGCGGCGCGTGTAACATTTAATCGAAGCATGTAGATGAAGACGAGAAGAATTTTAAGTGAGTAGATAGAGGTGAGAAGGGAGGCGCTATGAGTTTGTTTTGAATGAAGGCGGCGGAATGGATCAGATTTGAAAGATAGGGTTGCCGTTGCATTTGAGAAGACGGAGTCGTATTTAGACAGACTACTTAAAACTAGTTACTATCGGTACAGGTGAGTTGTGATAAAAGATGCAAAATCACAGTTTAAATTCTCTCAATGACAACAACTAACAACAATATGGCGACTGAAATCAAAATTGGATGCAGGTATGAAAATAAACAGCAATGAAATAGTATGAGTTATAGTAAAAGAGACCTGGTATGTTTTTTTGATCTATTTCTCTTTTTAAGCTACTTCGTCTTTGGTATGTTACTCACGATTCCTTCTAAGATTTCTTCTTCTTCAACTCCACGCGTGTGTGGGACTGTTGAGGTAGATGTACTGTTGTTGTTACTGCAGTTGTGGAAACAGTTGTTTTTTAAGCTAAGGGGGTTGGTGCATTTGTGTGTTGGAGTGTATCTTAAAGCTGGTTTGGTGGAACAGAAGGTTTTGGAGGATTTTGTGTATGGAGGTTTAGCAGAGATTCTATGATTTTTTGCTTCTACGAGATTTCTTCTGAGATTTTTCTCTGTTCTCCTTGTGTGCCTTATTTCATCTTCTATCTCTATTGTTTCTGTGTTTTGTCATTTGTTGTTGTTTTAAGCGTGAAAGAATGAGGATGTTGTTAGTGTTTTGTGACAGTGGTAGAGGTGGGATACGATTGAAGGTTGTGTGAACTGGTGTTAATCATGATGATTTCACAGGTTGCAGGGTTATGCGGAAGGTAAGGTTTAAGGGTGGTAAAATTTTGTTTCTTTAAATTTTGGTATGCAGGCTGAGTTTGAAAAACGATTTTGTGAGTGATTTCTCGGTTGATTCTTTTTTGGAATTTTTTTGTGTATTTTTGGTTGCCTTGTCCCTGCCTGTTCTGTCCATTGGTTTTCTGGTTGGTTCTTCTTATATTGAAAACAAATGGTGGAAAATTGGAGGGAAGATGGATGATGTTTGAACATTGTTGGCATACTGGTTTTGTGCTTTTAAAATGCAGGTTCTGTTTTTTGTCTATTTTGGTGCTTGTATGCAGTATTTTTTGGACTGTTTTGGGAAGAGTTAATTCAGTTTTTTCTGTTCCTCTTTTATCTTTCTGTGATGCAAAGCTATTGCTTTTTACTCAATAAATTCTGAAGGGTTTGCATATTTTTAGAAAATGATGACATAGAGGTTTTGATTGTTGGCTTGTTTCTTTATTTCTTTGGCTGTTTGTTTATGTTGCTTGTTGTTTTAGCTTTGCTTGGCCTGTTGGCTTGCTGCTCTTTGCGCTATGCTTTGTTTGCTGTTGTTTGTTTATATTGTTTCCTTGCTTGCTTGGCCTGCTGGCCTGCTGCTCTTTTTGCTATGCTTTGTTTGCTGTTGTTTGTTCATTTGGCTGCCTTGTTAAAGATGTTACTTTTTTTGTTTGCTGGCCTGCGGCTTTTTCTCATTGGCAATTTTTCTTTTCTCCCTTTTTATGAACCAAAGAGGACAAATCTTTGTGATTTGCAATTTGGGAGAACATAAAACATGATTAAAAATATCTCCTTATTTAACTGATTCCCAATGCAAACCCTTATAATGCGATATCAATCAATTAATTTTTGTTTGAAATTTTTTTTCATGTGTTTGATCGCTAACTTTTCTTTTTCCTTGTTTCATGAGCATGATTATCAGACGGCAAGCGGGGTTGTAAGAACATGGACGATTCTCTTGAAGAAGAAGCAACAACAATTGAAGGAGAAACAATTGATTCCCTTTTTTTTTGTAAATAGAAATTGTAACTTGTAAATCGTGACATGCCTTGTAACTCATCTCAAAAAAATGTAATGAACACAAGCTTGAATGAATTTATCAATGATGAACTTTGTTGTAGAAATCAAATAACTCTTGCATCTTGTTTAAATTCTGAAATTCTCTCTTGAATAACTCGAATGCACCCTTTGACTTTGTAAATTAAACTTTAATAAATTGTAAGAAATTGTTATAACTTGTATTCCAAACAAATCACGCGCCTTATCTTTCAAAATCCAATCAAACTCTCAAACAAAATAAATGCTTAAGAATTTAATTCCACTGATTAATTCGAACCCCAAAACACCGGTCGCTTGAACATTGATCTTCAAACCACGCTTGAACCAAACTTGCATTTCTTAAACATAACTCTAATTTTAACATTCAACCCACAATAACTTGTAACTCAAGCAACAAAAACATGTCTTGATTATCATGAATCTTTAACCTTATTTCCTGAAGTGCTTGAACTCCACATTTGTCAATTCAAACTTCAAATTCTCGACTCAATGGCGTAGAGACTTTAAGAAGAAACTTGAAACGCGAAGAGATGAAATTCTTAACCTAATGCAATGAGCTTTGAGCCATCTTTGAGGCAGGCGAGAGAAACATCTTCGCAGAAACCGAAGACCCCAAAACCCTAGCATCTTGACCAACATCCATAGGGAAATAAACCCTAATCCAGGCTCTGATAAAATTGAGCGAGAACCAACCTTGTAAAGTGATGACAAAAACTCATTCCACGATCCACTAATCGAGAACCATATGTGTTTCCCTTTTACCTGATAAGAAAACCTCAAAACAAAATTAGACATAAAGAGGGCACAACCCTAAAACAAAACCAAAGCGTCCGATTCCATGAGATGCGGGGTATGCAAATGACTGAGTAATAAAATGAGGAAAATGGAATGCAAAGTCCAAAGCCAGACAAAAATAAAGAGATGGGGAAAATTTGGGGTACGACACCGATCAAGCAATCAAAGATCTTCAGACACAAAATGCCCAATTCCAAGAGATGTTCTTAAGCTTGGCTAAAGGGCAAGAGGATTTGAAAGCTCTCATTCTGAAAGAGAAAGAGAAGAAGAAGAAGAAGGTCTTTCTTCTGAGTATGGGCAAATGGTTTGGAGATAGGTTGAAACATCAAGCTGATATGTCATTTTCACCCAAGGGAGGGGAGGACCAAGAAGAAGAAAAGGGCCACATTCCTGCAGTTTCTGATAATGATACAGATTATGATGAGGAACAGTATCCCCCTACTGAGGATAGATACAAACAACTTGAAGGCCGTCTGAGCGCTATGGAGATTCAGAAGATCCATGGTTTGGATTTTGAAGATTTGGGACTGGCATCTGGTGTGGTGATCCCTCATAAGTTTAAAGCTCCAATTTTTTCCAAGTACAATGGAGTCTCCTATCCAAAACTCCATCTCCGCTCGTACGTCATAAAAATCCAACCTTACACTACTGATAGAAATTTGTGGGTGCATTTCTTTCAATATAGTCTGTCAGGGACTCAGCTTGAATGGTTTTATCAATTGGAAGGAGCTAATGTCTAAAATTGGGAGGACCTTGTTGTTGCTTTCTACAGGCAGTATCTGTATAATGCCGACCTTGCTCCCACTCGTACTCAGCTTCAGGGTATGTCTATGGGTGCAAGTGAGGGTTTTAAGGACTATGCTCAGAAGTGGAGAGATTTGGCTAGAAGAGTCCAACCCCCTTTGTCTGACAGGGAGTTGGTTGACATGTTTCTGGGGATGTTATCTGGTCCATTCTTCAATCATCTGATCGGCATTTCGTCATCTGGGTTTACTGAATTGATTTTGACTGGGGAGAGAGTAGAAGCTGGTATCCGAAGTGGCAAGATACAAAAGGATACGTCATCAAGTGCAGTAAAGAAGCCTTTCAACGGTAAGAAAGAAGCTAGTGCAGTTTACGGCCCGAGGGGCCAAAGCAGACCTGAATACCGTCAAGCAGTGAATACGGTAGTGATATCAAGACCCACAATTGCTCCACAATGCAACAATCAACAAAGGGTGGAGAGACCACAAAGACAGTTCACTCGGCTCAATATGACCTTGTCTCAAATTCTACCACAATTATTGAAGACCAACCTGGTAACTCTGAGGGAAGCCCCGAAGAATCCCAACACCACATCTCTGCTATATAACCCGAATGATCGTTGCGCCTATCACTCTGATGGCCTAGGTCATGATACAAACAACTGTTGGGCCTTGAAGAATAAGGTGCAAGACTTGATTGAAGCCAAAGAGATTAAGTTTGACGCTCCAGAGAAGCCCAACGTCATAACTGCTCCCATGCCCAAGCATGGTCATGGAGTAAATATTGTGGATGTTGATTTATTTGTAACCTCTGGAAGAAATATATGCTCCTTTGATGACAGTTAAGAAGAATCTATTGTTGGCCGGTTTATTTCCGGGTTGTGGCGAAGGTTACCACATGTGTTCGATTCTGCCTGATGGTTACCGCTTTTTGAAATCAGGTGTTCAACGCCTGATGGATAACAAAGAGATCATGTTCGAGAAGACTATGATTATGTTGGTTCCAATTCAAGATGTTGCCATCATAACCATTTCCGCCAATCCTTCCAAGGATTCCTCGAGAAAGCCTGTTAAGATTACACCCGTTCCAAGAATCGCTCTGTTAATCATTACTATCCCTGGTCCTATCCCATACACTTCGGATAAGGCTGTCCCTTGGCACTATGGGCCGATGTCTATTACCATGGATTTAAATAAGACTTAAAGATTGAAGAAGCTGATGCTGATATCAGCAATATTCTCGGGGCTAGCAAGGTCACCAGAAGTGGAAGACTCTTCTCTCTTGAGATTTTCCCTCTGACTGTCCATAAACCTGTTGTCATTCCATCTGCTGGTATATCAACTATTGTCCCAGTTTCTACTTCAATTATTACCCATGTCGCTGAGCCATCTGGAACTCGAGGCAAAGAAATCACAGGTGAGCCTGCTTGGATGGAGGCGCCTAAGAAGATCATTGCAGAAACCTCTAAGCAGGAGATAGAGGAAATTCGAAAGATTATCAAGAAGAGCGACTACAACATAGTCGAGCAGCTGGGGCAGACCCCATCAAAAATCTCCATGTTATCCTTGTTATTGTGTTCAGAAGCCCATGCAAAGGCTTTAATTGCTTTCCTCAAAACTGCGCATGTGCCGCAGGAAACTTCTGTCGAGCAATTTAAAGATTGCGTAACTAGTTTGACTGCCGACAACGGGTTGGGTTTCTCAGACGCAGATCTGACTGCTAAAGGAAGAAATCACAATGATGCTCTGAACGTCTCGATCGAGTGCAGGGGCACTACTATGGCCCATGTACTGATGGATATCGGGTCCCCATTGAATGTTTTACCAAAGAAAGCACTAGACCGTCTGGACTATGAAGGTTTGATTCTGAAGTCGAGCAATATTGTGTTAGGGCTTTCGACGGGTCAAAAAGGATGGTGCACGGGGAAGTGGACATCCCTGTTAAAGTTGGCTCTCAAACTTTTGCATCTACGTTCTATGTGATGGATATCCGACCATCTTATTCTTGCTTGCTGGGTCGTCCTTGGATTCATAAGGCTGGGGCAGTGACTTCTACGCTCCATCAAATGTTGAAATATCCAGTAAATGGGAAGATTGTTATAGTACAAGGTGAGGAGGAGTACATGGTAAGTCATCTTAATTCCTTTCAATATATGTGGAGATGGATGGGGAGCTCATCGAAACCCCGTGTCAAATCTTTGAAGAGGTCCCCCAGACTCTGGCATCAACTGAAGTTGCTATTGACAAACCTCCAATGAAGATGGCTTCCCTCAAGGATGCCAAGGCTGTAATTGAAAAAGGTGGGTGTGCAAATTGGGGCCAGCTCCCTGATTTCACGCACAAGACTGACAAGTTTTGTTTAGGATTTACTGTAGAGGCTCAAAGGGTTGTTCGGTGCGCGCGGATTGGAAGACCTCCTCTGCATATCAGTAATCAGGGAGTGAATGCAATTGAAGATGGTGAAGAAGATTCAGATATCAACAGCTGGATCTACCCTACAACTAATGGTGGCTTGAACAACTGGAAGACGAAGGACTTCGTACCAGTTTCTTTTATTACACAGTAATTGACTTTTGTTTTAAGATTTGTAACAAACAGTTTGAAACTTTACTGTCCGTTTCCTTTCTCGAGGCACCTTGGATTTGTTTGTGAGGGCTTCTTATTTGTCATTTTCATATATCATCAATAGAGCATTGGACGTTTTCTTGCATTACAAATTTTGCGCTCCTTGTTTTTCCTTTCTATCTTGCACTTTATCAAAATAGGTATTGTCTTACACACACTCACATATCATAATGCAGATCCACATCCACTTTGGATCCCATTGATAACGACTCTGCTACTGCCAATTATGACTTCGAAAATCCGATCAACCAAGCCGAGGATGAAGGTGAGGATGATTGTGAGGTGCCTGGGGAACTTGTTAAATTGTTACTATAGGAAGAGAGGGCCATACAGCCACATGAAGAGCCAGTGGAATCAGTGAATTTGGGTACGGAGGAAGACAAGAAAGAGGTCAAGATAGGTGCAAATATCGAACCTAGTGTCAAGGAATGATTGATACAGATGTTGCACGACTATGTGGAGATCTTTGCCTGGTCCTATGAAGATATGCCTGGTTTGGAAACTGATATTGTGGTACATCACCTACCGACTAAAGAAGACTGCCCTTCAGTTAAGCAGAAGGTTCGTCGTATGCGCCCTGAGATGTTTGAGAAAATCAAAGCTGAAGTCATGAAACAGTTTGACGCCGGATTTCTAGCTGTCACTTCTTACCCACAGTGGGTTTCTAACGTTTTTCCTGTGCCTAAGAAGGATGGTAAGGTACGAATGTGTGTGGACTATAGAGATCTGAACAGGGCGAGCCCCAAAGACGATTTCCCACTGCCTCACATCGATGTTCTGGTCGACAACACCGCGCAGCATAAGGTCTTATCCTTTATGGATGGTTTTTCTGGTTACAATCAGATTAAGATGGCTCCCGGGGACATGGAGAAGACAACCTTCGTTATGCAGTGGGGCTCTTTCTGTTACAAGGTAATGCCTTTCGTGTTGAAGAATGTTGGGGCAACTTATCAACACGCCATGGTCGCTTTGTTCCACGACATGATTCACCATGAGATTGAGGTTTACGTTGATGACATGATTGCAAGGTCCCAGACTCAAGAAGACACCTTGACCATCTCCAGAAACTGTTCGACAGGTTGAAGATGTACAAGCTGAGGTTAAACCCGAACAAGTGCACCTTCAAGGTAAGGTCTGGTAAGCTGTTGGGTTTCGTCGTTAGTGATAAAGGTATTCAAGTGGATCCTGCAAAGGTGAAGGCTATAGAGGAGATGCCAGCTCCCCGAACGGAAAAGGAAGTTAGAGGCTTTTTGGGACGTCTGAATTACATTGCCCGATTCATTTCACATCTGACTGCTACTTGTGAGCCGATCTTCAAGCTGCTAAAGAAAGATCAAGTTGTTAAATGGAATGATGAATGTCAGACCGCTTTCAAAAGGATCAAGGAATACCTCCAAGAGCCACATATTTTGATTCCTCTGATTGAAGGAAGACCTTTGATTTTATACTTGACAGTGCTGGATAATTCAAGGGTGCGTACTGGGGAAGCATGACGAGTCTGGCCGAAAAGAGCACGCTATTTACCACCTTAGTAAAAAGTTTACCGACTGTGAGACCCGATAGTCAATGCTCGAGAAAACTTGCTGCGCTTTGGCATGGGTTACTCGCCGGTTAAGACAGTATATGCTGACTCACACTACCCTATTGATATCAAAGATGGATCCGGTCAAGTATATCTTCGAAAAGCATGCCTTGTCCGGAAGAATAGCAAGATGGAAAATGATTTTAACTGAGTATGATATCCAATACACAACCTAAAAAGAAATCAAGGGGAGTGTATTGGCGGATCATTTAGCACATCAGGTCGTGGATGATTATCAATCCATGAACTTCGAGTTCCCGGATGAGAACATCATGTTGGTGACCGACTGTGAAGAACCTGGACCGGATGAAGGACCCGAGGAAGGATCTCGATGGTCCATGTATTTTTATGGAGCCTCAAACGCGTTGGGTAATGGCATTGGCACTGTGATCATATCTCCAGAGGGCTGTCATACTCCATTCATCGCCCGATTATGTTTTAACTGCACCAATAATATGGCGGAGTATGAGGCACGCATCCTGGGTCTTCGAGCTGCTATTGACCCGAGGATTAAGTTCATGAGTGTATTTGGATATTCCGCTCTAGTGATCAGTCAGATCAAAGGCGAGTGGGATATGAAGCACCCAAATCTTATTCCTTACAAAGAGTATGTACTGACATTGCTTCCGCACTTTGAGGAGATAACCTTTGAACACTTCCCGAGAGAGGAGAATCAGTTAGCGGACGCGCTAGCTACCATTTCTTGTATGTTCAAAGTTAGATGGGACAATGAAGCTCCCCAGATCACCATTGAGAGGTTGGATGAACCCGCACATTGTTGTGACATTGAGACCAAAGAGGTAGCAGATAAACCCTGGTTTCATGAGGTAAAGAGGTATCTTGAGGCTGAAGAGTACCCCGAGGATGCATCTGTTAATGATAAGAAGTTCTTGAGAAGGTTCACAGCGAAGTTCTTCATCAGTAATGTTGTCCTTTATAAGCGTAATCATGATTCAACCTTACTGTGATGTGTGGAAAAAGCGAGGCAGAAAGGATCATGGCAGAGTTACATGAAGGTACCTTCAGAACTCATTCCAATGGACACACCATGGCGAAGAAAATCCTACGGGCTGGATATTATTGGTCTACTATGGAAGCCAATTATTATCAGCATTCTCGGAGTTGTCATAAGTGCCAAGTTTATGCTGATAAGGTACATGTACCTCCAGTTCCTCTGAATGTTTTAACAACACCTTGGCCCTTTGCAATGTGGGGCATCGACATGATCGGTGATATCAGACCTATTGCATCTAACGGGCATCGTTTCATTCTGGTAGCTATTTATTATTTCATGAAGTGGGTTGAAGCATCTTCCTTTGCTACAGTAACCAAGAACATCGTGGCACGGTTTGTCCGACACAATCTGATCTGTCGATACGATGTACCAGAGAGGATCATTACGGACAATGGTACAAATCTCAACAATACAATGATCACTGAGCTCTACAAACAGTTTAAGATTCAGCATCATAACTCTTCTCCTTATCGGCCAAAGATGAATGGGGCTGTTGAAGCAGCTAATAAGAACATCAAGAAGATTGTGCAGAAGATGATGGTGACATACAAAGACTGGCACGAGATGCTACCATTCGCTCTTCATGGGTACCGCACCTCAGCACGGACGTCAACAGGGGAAACACCCTACTCTCTGTTATATGGCATGGAGGAAGTCTTGCCCATTGAAGTCCAGATACCCTCTCTCCGGATTATGAAGGAGGTGGGTTTAAGCGAGGACGATTGGATCTAGACCCGACTTGACCAGCTGAATCTAATTGACGAAAAAAGACTTACTGCTATTTGTCATGGTCAAATGTATCAAAAGCGAATGATCAAGGCATTTAACAAGAAAGTCAGACGACAAGAATATCAAGTCAGGGATCTGGTAATCAAACGCATCATATTACCGCAAGGTGGTCCCAAGGGTAAATAGACCCCCACTTATGAATGGCCATTTGTGGTTATGAACATTTTCTCATGAGGAGCTATGATTCTAACATCCATGGATGGTGACGACCTTCCTCACCCTGTCAATGCAGACATAGTGAAAAAATACTATGCATAATCAAAGACCCGCTAGGTTGACTGGCCTAGGCAAAAATAAGGGCTTCCCGGCGAACCAAAAGGGTTCGGGCAAAAATAAGGGATGAAAATGAAAAAAAACTGTACATCCGGTAAGTCGAAAACCTGAAAAGGCGGCTTTGGCAAAAAAGGGTATCCCGGTGGATCGAAAACCCGAAAGGGCGGTCCAGGCAAAAATTAGGGATTGAAGCGTAACACTATGTCTCATTGAATCATCCTGCAACCAGACTTCAGTATCGACTATCAAGCTCGGACGACACCGATCAATCTGATCTACCATCAACCAAGTATCAAAGTGATGAGATGCTCGAAGATATAAAGGCAATAACAGAGTTGGAACCCAGTGGGATTGTTCACATAGTTGTTTTTCTTTGTTTTTCACAAATTGTATATTTTCTATCTTTCAGCGGCGTTCTCTTACTAGGACGTCAGCCTCTTGTACAAAACGCCTATTACAGGACAACTTCAAAATCAATACAATTCATTTTACAATAAATTTCAAAATTGTTTTTCTTTTCCTGTTTTATTTTGCAAGAACGTCCAATGATTCATTTTTTATATATGCATTTGAAAATAATTGTTGCTCGTAAATATTTACATGCGAAACAAAAGACGATTACTGGTAATTTCAGGAACAGGGGAAAACAGAAGTGCCCAAACCTGATAGTTGCTCTACCCACCAGGTACAGGGATAGAGCCAGCTCGAGAAAATGACTAAAAGTACATACACTCCCCGCAGGGTAAAAGGTACCCAAAGACAGTGATGGTAATTATCCGCAAGCAGAGTTTATCTATCACCAACACTGGAAGACTATCACCGATGGAGTTTATTTCTTCCACAAGTAGAAACTCAATCCCCAACAGGGTTCATTATCGCCAGCAACGGTAATTCATCCACAGCCGAGGTTATTTCTCCAAATCAACAGATATTCTGGCAGAGTATCTCTCTTCCCCACAGAGTCATTTTCTCGACGGTTTATTCTCCAGCCGAGTTATTCTCCCGCCAATTTATTCTCAAATCATCTTCGGTCATTACCTCCAGCGAGAACGAGGAACTCAACTCCTTGTACTCTCCAAAAGCAGTCCAGGATTTATTTTCCCCAGGTAGAGAACATCATAAAAACATTGCATATCCATACATCATGGTATGCGCATCTGCATCATACAACACAACTCATTTATTTTGAGAACATCATTACTCAATACATGTCATACATCATGACATTACATACGAATAACTCTTTACCTTTCAGGGAAAGATATAATCAAATTCTCACAAGTTTTCTCTGATTCAGTCAAATCAGCGCTAAGATTTCTATTCCAGTTCAAGCTATGAAGCCCAGATCCGACCGAATAATATCTTGATTTCTCCAAAACACCATGAAGCCTGGAATCGACCAGATAGTGGTTTATCTTAAATTCAAGCTATGAAGCCCAGAAATCGACCAAATAATATCTTGATTTCTCCAAAATACTACGAAGCCTGGAATCGACCAGATAGTGGTATCTCTTAAATGCAAGCTATGAAGCCTGGATTCGACCAGATAATAGTTTAATCCCCATCAAGTTATTGTGAAGCCTGGAGAACGACCAGATAGCAATGCAAGTTACTATGAAGCTTGGATTACGATCAGATAGCAGTACAAAGACACCATGAAGCCTAGAATCGACCAGATAGTGGTATATTATAAACACAAGTGGTGAAGCCCGAAAATCGACCGGGAAACAGCTTAATAAGGTATTGTGAAGCCTGGATTTCAACCAGATAGCAGTACAGAACACCATGAAGCCTAGATTCGACCAGATAATGGTATAAGACATCGTGAAGCCTGGATTACGACCAGATAGCGGTGAAAGACACTGAAGCCTGGGACTACGACTAGATAACAATAAGGGACACTACGAAGCTTGGATTTCGACCAAATAGCAGTCTACCCGACCAATTACTACGAAGCCCGAAAATCAACCGGATATTAGTAGGCCTTAAAATCAAATGGAAGCCCGGATGCGACTGGATAACCACTTGATTTCTTCTAAAGCCTGAAACACGACCAGATAAGAAGTAAGAAGTTGCGAAGCCTGGATTACGACTAGATAGCGGTAAAGGACTGAAGCCTGGAATCGACCAGATAACAATATAAGACAATGTGAAGCTTGGGTTTCGACCAAATAGCAGTTTACCTAGAAAATTACTAAGAAGCCCGAAATCGACCGGATATTAGTATGCCTTAAATTCAAGTTGAAGCCTGGATGCAACCGGATAACAACTTAATTCCTTCTGAAGCCTGGAGTACGACCTGATAAGAATTGAGAAATTGCAAAGCCTGGAGAGCGACCAGATAGCAAGTTTAATCTCATCTCCCCAGTAAGTCACTATGAAGCCTGGAGCACGACCAGATAGCAGTCGATCTTATCACTATAAAGCCTAGATCACGACCAGATAGCAGTTCATTTTCACCTCCCCGACTAAGAGATGATTCCCCAGTAGAATAACGGATGACTGAAGCTCATAAAATTCAACTTTTACCAAGACAAAGACCAGCATTCCCCAGCGGAGTCCTCCTCAATAACGGGTATACAAGCTCTCGCGAAGGAATCTCTTATGCGATCGACACTTCTTCTGATGGAATCTTTAAGCCCATCCTCCATCATCAATCTGCAAATGGCATCTAAAAGCCCATTCCCAACATTGCAAGACCAGTACCACTTCATGCGTGTGCAAATTTCTGGCCGCTCTAGTGTTCAATCATCTTCCACCTTCGGATCACGAAAGGCAAGCAAGCCAATCTACATCCTCAGGTTTAAGAAGATTGAACAGGGGCATCTGTTATACCCCAAAATTTTACCTCCCATATTTCTAAATACATTTCAAGTAAAGTCTTCAAATTGCCCAAGGAAGTCCAAGAGTTGACCAGACAAACTCTCCTAAAGGCAGTCTACCTCAAATTAGGGTTTCAGTTTGCATCACGGTATTTGAGCCCAAAGGATCCCAAATTCTCACCATTATCCTAATATGTTCTCAATATCATCCATGTCAAGTTTCAAGCCTTGTAGAGGAAATTTGCTCAGTCAATTGCTCAAAGGCCTGAAAATCGACTATGCTAGGGCAAAAGTCAATTGTGGCCCACATGTAGTCAAACTTCAAGATTTTTGGTCCAAATTCTCATTTTGAAGTATTATTCATCATTTGATTAAGGGTTGATCATGATTCCTCAAGGATTTCTCACAATTCATCAAAACCCAAAAGTTGCTAAATTAGGGTTTTATAGGAAAAGTCAACTCAACTTTGACCAAGCATAACTTTCTCATACTTTATAAAAAATGACCCATCCAAAGCTCATTTTGAAGAAGATGCAATTCCCAACATTTCAGCTTTATCTCCCAAGTTAAAAATATGCACTCACAAGAAGATATAAATTTGGACATTATAGGTCATTTTGAAAAGTCAACAAAAACACCTTTTTTGTCAAAGCTTCATACATGAAGATGGAAGACTCAATTGATATGAGACTAAAAGGGTTGCTTATAGGACATCCTAAGCTTTCTAAAAAGTTCAATAACACATCTCTAGGGTCAAAATTGAAGGAGTTATGCATTGGAAAAGTTGACCATTTTTTCAAAATTGCCAAAAGTCAAAAGTGGCCAAAATTGCAATTTTTGTCCAATGGGCCCAGTTTTTTATGCTTGCATAGAGTTGGTAACATGACCCACGACCCATGATCCTTCCCACTTGTCTTTATTTTATTTTTGTCATTTATTTTAATTTTATTTCAATTAAATCAAATAAAATCAAAATAAAATCATGAAAAATATCAAAACTAATTAAAGCTTGAGATTGTGTGCATGTTTAGGCCTCTTATACAGCTGGAAAGAGAATCAAATCGTGAAAGCTTCAAATGGACACAAAAAGATTAGATTTTCTCAATTTTGAAAGATTTGCATAAAGGATCAAATCTTGAATCAATGATCATTATTGGAAAAGATTTGAATCCAAATTGCAACCCTAATTCATTCTAGGGTACATATAGAACAAGTGCAGACCAAAAGAAAGAGGATTAGAGGCGTGAGAAACAATAGGCAAGCTTGTAAAAACTCAAGAAAAGTGGTGAATCAAATTCCAACTTTTAGGCCATCTCAAGCCTTCCCAGCTATCTCAATCGCTTGCTGGATATCTCTGGGTCATATTGCAATCATTAACAAGCTTCATAACGTCCTAAAATGCGCTGTAAGTATCTCACGACATTGATACTTTCTTGAAATCGCATATCATAATGTTGGCACTCTTAGCATGATTTGTTTATATATTCTAAATCCTTGAAACATTTGCAAGCTAATGGTAACATTCAATTTCATTTTTATTAACTGTAGAGAAAGAGGCCATAGTTAGGGTTCTTGGCTCGTTTTTGGGGTTTTTGATTACAGGTACAATTGGCCATAGAAAGTGGTACCATGATGCTCGTGAGGTTGCAAAGAGTTGATTGGTACCACTACAATTGATTTTGGAGAATCACAGGGTTGTACCCACGCCCTTTTGTCCGTAGGTAAAAGTTTCCAAACTTTTAGCAACGGAAGGAGGTAGAAAATGATGGCGTGGCGTGGTGTGAATGGCCCATTCAAATTTCACGCGTTTCCAGAATCCACTTTTGGTCTTTATCATATAATGCTTTTTTATTATTATTCTAACACAAAAACAAGCCAGCTCAGATGGTGGTCATGCGTTGGAAAAAACCAAAGGGCCTGGGTTCGATCCCCAGGTCCCCCTATTATTTCATAATGTTTTTTCTTGCATAATCAGGCACATGTACAGGAAAGGAAACCACCATACGCCCTCAATGTTCAACCACCAGATCTCCAACAAGCTGGATACAAGGACCATCCTTTGGAGGTCCACAATGCACCCTAGTCAAGCAAGCATACAGGAGCTGAAAAGTCAACGTGGGCTAAGGATTATTGGGCCTAGAAGTCAGATTTAAACCCCCCCTCCATTGCTACTAACACCAGGCCCATTTCTTTATTTTTCTTTTCTATTTCTTTTATTTAATTTATTTTGATTAATTATTTTCTAACATAAAATTAATTCTTTTTTTTACAAAAACTCATAAAATCAATTTTCAACAATTTAGATTTAGGTTCATTTTTTATCAAATTTAATTTAATAATTAGTTTAATTTAATTTTAGGGTAATTTTAACCTTTTTGTAAATAACTTAAAATAAATTAGAAAATTAGGGTTTGTTTGATTTAATTTTTATTTTCTTTTCTTAAAATAACCAAAATGCAAAAATAGGTCAAATTAATTATTTTTCTTAATTTAAATTAATTAGTAATTAGGTTTGTACTTATTTAATTAAAACCTTATTTTCTCAAAATAATCAAAAAACACAAAAAATGACTTTTCTATCAATTAGGTTTAGTCGGGGTCAAAACCCTAATTTTCTCGTTCTCGTTTCATCGCACGGATTTATTTTTTTTGCAAATATTAATGTAATTTCTCATGGGATGTAATAGTTTAATTAGGAATTTTCTTTTATTTATCGTTTTACGGGTTTATGGCTATGTAATTAATCCCCCTCCCCGAAGCCTTGTAATAGCGTAGTTTTATTTCTCGCATTTTAATTTTCGCAAATATTAACTGTTAGATGTATGATAATAGGATAGCATGACAAGACTGTATGTTAATTTTAAAATGGTTAGCGAACCCTAAATGTGCAAAGATAATAACTTGAAACCAAATCACTCGTACATGCGCACTCCTGGGGTATACTCTCACTTCGGTTGCCTTCGGTAAACGATCATTAAGTATAGGGTGACTTAGTGGTCGCTCTCTTGTCTAAACAAAGATCAAATGTCCCGTTCGGAAATGTTGCCTCGGAAATGGTGCCTCGGAAATGTTGCCTCGAATATGATCTTAAGACACTAGGGTTATTACTAAGACGTCCTAATGTTGCTTTAGTGATCGTATATCCCTTTCGAATTGACCCTTACAACTCCAATGATGGTGCTTCCTATTTATCAAATAAATAGGATAGCACTGTCTAAAGGAAACAAGAACAAAAACATTCTTTTTTCGAGTAGGTAGATGCTAGTAGGTACTTGATCAAAATCAAACTCTTCTACACTTACACTCTTTTCAAACAAAGTTTTTAAAAACACTTCGTAACACTCTTGAAGACAGAAGCAAGGGTTAAAACGAAGTAAAAAAAAAACTTTTCAAAATGCACAAACACGGAAGCAATTTTTTTAAAATGATGAGCAAGTACCTAAGAGCCCATGGAAAACCACAGATAGAAAGGGTGCTAATACCTTCCCTTTCTATAATCTACCCCCCGTACTCAAAATCTCGAAAAAGGAATTTTTCAGAACTTTTTTCCTTTTCAGTTGGATAAAATAAAAGTCGGTGGCGACTCTTGCTTACCGCGACATTTTGCAAACACAAACGCAAAATGCAAACCATCATTTTCCTAAAACAGTCTGGTTCTGCCACCGTATCACATGCACCATTACTCAAAGTAAGATAACTGGTAGAATGAGATTAAATGTTTACCAGACACTTCTCTACTCCAGTCATGTGTCTGGATCAACCACTATCAGAGTACCAATATTCTTTTGACGAATATCTAAAAGAGGTAAGAGAAAAAAGGTAATTATCACTTTCCTTAGGTTTCCATACCTTCCTAGTTTTGACCACTGCTTAGTCAACCTTAGGTTGAGTTGAATGTTTGGGATAGCCGTTATATTTGAAACAAAGAAACCTGGTGAAACAACCAACTGAAAATTATCAAACAATGAAGTCACCATCGAACATATTTTATCCCATGTGAAGGGATAGGTAAACATCGAGGAAACCTGAGAATAGAGAAGTCACGGTCTTGCGACCAAGAGATCGGGTAAGGGAGCCTGTTACGCGAGGGGAAGGTATTAGCACACCACATGCCCATAGTACTCTATGGTATCCACTCTTGTTATCTATCTTATGGGTGTGTCTAATTTATTCTTATTGCTTATTACTGAGGAAGAATGCACGCAAAAGAAATGAGAAAATAATGTAGGGAAAATAAAGTTGTTCTCGCTCGGGACCTACCCCAATGCCTACGTATCATTTTTGAGGAATCAGAGCTACCGTAGTTCAGCTCACATGTTTTTGTTTGTTTTGTGTTTTTTATGAACAATGTTAATTCCGCCTTCTGCCGCAGCTCAGCCTTTGGAGACTAACACATTGGCACAAAGTAAATTAACATGTCCTTTTTTGAAAATGGTTTTGAGTTATTCTCTTAGGGCAAGACACCATATTTGATTGTTGGTGTTTTGTGACCTTGAAAAAGGGTTTAAGTGTGATTATCATGTTATATGATTTTCTAAGAAAAATGAAGTTTTAGTTTTAAATGCATATGCAAAAAGGGAGAAAAGAGTCTACGGGAGACTAGCCTATTTCTAATCCTAATGTTATCATACAAAGGTATTCCTAAGGTTTGGATTAACAAAAATGGAAATGTCTACCTAATGTTAGAATGCATGGTTTGCAACCTAAGTTCTAACTTACATCCGAAAGGAACAAGCGCATCCTAAGGGAACATGGCATGTACAAGGATAAAGACAAACAAGCTCGAAGGAGAACACACATAAAATGATAATGAAAAGAAGAAAAATGCTTTAGTCAAGGGGAGCGTATTACCTGAGGCAAAAAAGTGGGTATAGGATGTAAAACAAAAGTGTGATGTCCAAAGCGACTGACCACCTTACCAAGATATAGAAGATCGAGGCAGGTGACAAAAGACAATATGAACGATCACGGAGTGTCAGCATTGACCAATGCGAACTTCGGACAAAGTATGTGGGTTTAATTGCAAAACCCTTCCCTACTTGATGGACTCGATACACATGATCTTGGGAGCATGTTCAGAGCTTAGAACTTGCAAAAAGTGAGCATAGGAATGACATAGACGAAAACTTGTGGGGGTTGGTTGCTAACCCTTACCACTTGCCTTCCCATGAGGAATTAGGAACGGTTTCCATAAAAGGACCTAAAACCATCATCCGGCTATACAAGCATAAAATAAAACACACATGCGAAATACCTACTTCAAAGGTAGGGTTTTAAACAAACACAAATAGCAAACAGAATGCACACAATGCAGAATTTCCCTAAACAGGTCTTTAAATAAAGTAGAGAGATTCCTGACATGATCAGCAACGAAGATCTCATTCATACATCTCTACCCTACTTTTCATGGCATCAGAAAGCAGTAAAGACCTACTTCTCATGATCTCTAGAAAAGCAGTAAAGAAATGTCGTAAAGTGCGGAGAAGTATAAAAGTAGTAGTGGCGACTACACAAGAAAGTAAATCTTCGAAAGAAGACGAAAGCGATGGAAAAGCAGGGAGTACGCGTCGAGCAAGCTTCACCAAGAAATAAAAAAGTAAACAGAGATATCCAACTAAGATAAAAGCAAACACATGTTGCGAATGCAACATATAATCAGAAGTTCCTACACAAAGCATCATAAAATATCACATGCATCAGGACAACATATAACATGATATGAATTTCTCAGGATGATAAGAAGTAAGGCGTGTCGCATCGAAAGCGAGCATAAGTCGTATGCTTCAATTATATAACAACTTGTTATATTACATGATCGAAAGCATAAAAAAATGTACCTTACACAATGAACAAACGCATCAAAAATAACAAGGCACGACAGTATGAAAATATGAATAAAAACTAAAATAAAAAGTATCTTTTGTTAGTATTTTATGTGAAGAAAATTCCATCAAAGAATTAAAGGATTTCTATAAAAAAATCTATTATTCTACCCCTTTTTTTATTTTTTTTATTATATGAAAAAAAACTATCAAAACTAGAAAATTAATTCCTAAAAATCACTAAGAATTTTTAACAAATTTTATTGATTTAATTACAATTTTATCATAGGAAAATTAAAAGGAAAAAATCTAAATCGACATATCTTTTTTTTGTCCTTTTATTACTAAGTTTTTACTAAGAAAGTTTAAAAGAGAATTTAAACTAAAAGGAAAAAATTAAAATAATTAGAAAGAGTCAGGAGGGTGCTAAACTATTTTCTGAGGTATGCAAAAGCAAGGGGATCTAGGCCCATCAAGAACAAAGCCCGTTGTTGTTTTTGTTTCTTTTTACTAGATTCCAAACAAATTGAAATAGGCCTAGGGATTATGCAGTTCGGCCCAGTAACAGAGTTCAGCAAGCAGCTTTTTTTATAAGGGAATTAGTTTATGCCCAAAAAAATCTATAGGCCCAGAGTTCGGCCCATTCCTCAAACAACATCCAAACTAGATTTTGTTGTCCCAAAAAGGACACATGAGCTTAATGGACTTCGGCCCATATTGCACTAATACGGGCCTAACAAAAATCTAGAGGATACTTTTTTTGTCACAAAGATTATTGTAAAAAAATAACAGGCCCAAGTATGCCGCTGGTTTCAAGCCCACGCCGATTCAATCCAACAACACCACCATTGTATTTCACTTTTCCCTCAATTATAACATAAAAAAAGAAAAAAAGAAAAAAATATTGAAGGAAGAATGGAACGGTTTCATTTAGAAAGGGATAAGGTTGGAAATTTTGTGACCATTGAGCTTCTTCCACACATAAACTCATTCCCTCCTCTTCTCTTTATAACGGCGTAATCTCTCTTCTCACTCCAAATCCTCCGCCGCCGTATTATAATAACTAGTTCCGTCTTGTCTCTATGTCTCCGATTCTACTAGATCATCGTCTTTTCTGTTAGATTGCACAAGTCTTAGAAACCTAGGTCTCATCCGATTCTGATTCATCTTACATCATCTTCAATAAATTGAAGTAATCGCTTATGAATCCGGCTACGACATCAGAAGATGGAAGAAGAAACACGCACAAGACCAATATCAAAGAAAGAATAGAGCGTAAATCAAAAGGTCGAGTGAGCTTACCAATAGGAGTCCATCCGATGCGACTTCAATGACGATGATGATGAGAGAAAAAACCAGAGAAAGGTTTCGAACTCAGGTATACGTTCTCTACGACCCTTGATACTATGTTATTCCTCGCTCGTTCTTCTTCTTCTTTCTGAGTTTCAAATTTTCGAATTGTGTTGATGCGTTGTGTTCTTGTTACTGACGTGGTTGTTATTTTTTATGCAGAACGATGAAGTTATGGAGGCTTGATGTTAAAGATGATATGTGATAAAGCTGGTTGTAGAGATTGCAGAGATGCGTGAATATTTGTGATGATGAAGGTGTTGAACTTGTTGGAATAATATAGCAAGTTTGAGTAAGTGGGTAAATAGTCCCACATTTGATAGGAATGTGGAGACTTAAGAATATATAAGTGGGAGAACCCACTCACCTATCACCTTAAGGTTTTAGGTGGATAAGTGGGGTGTCTCTCAAAAAGGTTCTTATTCCTACACTATGTATCAATGCTCCTAGTATCTCCCCCTAACATGGTATAATGAGCCTTTGGTTCGAGAAAGGGATCGAAAGAGACTTGTATCAAAATATGCCCAGGAAGTGGTGTTCCGTTGCAAGATGTCAATGGTTGTATATGTGAGGGAGAATTATGGACTCACACTTGAGGGGGAGTGTAGGAATAATATAGCAAGTGTGAGTAAGTGGGGAAATAGTCCCACATTGGATAGGAATGTGGAGACTTAAGCATATATAAGTGGGAGAACCCACTCACCTATCACCTTAAGGTTTTAGGTGGATAAGTGGTGTGTCTCTCACAAAGGTGCTTATTCCTACACTATGTATCAATGCTCCTAGAATCTCCCCCCAACAGAATTCAGGAAGAATGATTAAGGTTGAAGGCTCATAGAATATGTGAATATGATGAAGGATATGCAAAGGAATTTGCAAAAGATAATCTCGAGGTCAGTTTTTTTCTATCTATTTTATATATGAACCCTTTTTTTGTTATGAATCGTGAGATGCATAATGACAAATGATTGAATGAAAGGGTAGGACAAATTTGGAGTATTACACCTGGTATGACCAATTTTACCACATAAGTGACATTTCTACCAACTGAAGTGTTTTGATGTCAAGACATTTGGTTTGACATCATTGACTCAGCCTCCCTTTTTGGGAAGCAAAAGGTTACTAGAGATTTTCCTTGCTTGATAGAGCCTTGATAACCAAACCCTGTTCCTTTTAGGTTTCCACTCATATTCCTATCTTGAAGAATCTCACCCAACATATCATAACCATTTGTTCAACATCCTCACCGACTTGATCATGTTTTCAAGTTTGGAAGTAAATAAATCACCTCAATCTGCAGGTTAAAGATGGTAGAAAATAACGTCTAGTTAAGAAATAGTTACCTTTTATCTTTATTCTTGTGGACACAATTCATTACTTTTAATGCATAATTATTTGAAAGAAATAGCTAGCTCATCATAATGTATTTCTTCATTACAGGATTATACTTTAACACCCCACCTTAAGGAAGAAACAATCTTGGCAGATTCATCATTAGGATCATTACTCTCATCAGATCAGGAAATAGAAAGCCCCTTAAGTTGTTTCTTGAGATAGATAGCACATTCTATTATAATATGTCCAAATCCTTCACATACATGACACTTAATGCCTTTACTTTGATTGTACATTTCTACAATTTCAACTTTTCTTTGATCATCATAGTTCTTGCTGATGTCAGGCTCTATGTTCTTGACATTTGATCTTAACCTTTTATCCACTCTCCTCAATACTTGGTTAAATTGCTTCCCAAGTAAGACAATATAATTGGATAACCCTCCATCAGTATTTAGATCACATTTCTCTTCTTCTATAGAGTTGGAGACAAAATCTAAGCTCTTGTTCTTCTTTTCAGATTTGTCATTTTACAGTCAACCCTAAAATTTGAAGTTACCTAACAAGTTCATCTATTCTCATGTTGATGTCTTGAGCTTTTTCAATGGCAAACACCTTCATTTCAAATCTCTTGGGTAGAGACCTGAGTATCTTCCTTACCAGCTCTTCTTTGTAAATCATTTCTCCCAAAGCACTTTTTTCCACATCACATGTGTGTTAAAAAGTCTAAACAATTTTATAGCAATTCTATTGAATATGAAATTCAAAGCTTTTAGAGATACCAAGAGCTAACTCATCCTCTTCCTTAGACCAATCTTGTTCTGGCTTCAAGGAAACATTCCCTTATTTATCCTAAACAACATGATTTTCCCAACCTTTGATGACGGATTTCCAAGTTTTGTTGTCCATTGATTTCAAGAAAGGTACCATCCATAAGTCACATAGTACTAGAAAATTATCTCCTTGGAGCTCACCCAAAACAGAATAGGGTGCCTTCTCTTATACCAATTGAAATTATGGCACTATAAAACAAATATCAAGACTGATTTCCCAACACCAAAACACAATGTCAAGACAAATGTTAAGACATCATCTGCTGACAGAAAACACTTTTACCAAAACAATACTTATACAAAGGTAAATTGCATAAGGTAAAAGAGACAATCAATTGTTTACCCAATTTGGTGCAACTCACCTACTCTGGGGGAATCCAAGCAAGAAGGAAATTCACTATTATATTATTAGTTTAAAGCTAAACAACCCTAGTTTAAAACTTATATCCTAATCACTACCTTGTACAAATTCTACCGAGAAACCTTATAGATATGAGATCCCCCTCTCACTTCCTAGAGTCACCTCAGTGGCAATAATACAAATAGAAGATCACACTTCCAATTACAATATTTAGTTTTGCTAAACAACTTTTAACTAAGAACAATAACTTGACACACAATCAACTTTTTGCTTAAAAGCTCGTTAGTGATGGGCAAGTAACAATAAATAACACGTCTACCTCAACGTATTAGAAGATACATGGGTGACACGCAAAAATAAACAAAGTAAAACGACTCTCAAACCTAAGACTCTAAACTTCCCCATTTTTTATAAATTGTGAAGGCCGAATTGCATTAGGTTTAATATGTCCTTATATAGAGACTCTTAGCACAAATCCAATCTTCCAATTTTCAATCACCTGCAAAATATTCTTCATAAAAATAGGAACAAATCTTCAAATTTTCCTAAAAAGTCTCAAAGATCCTTTTTATGAAATCAAATCAAATCTGCAATCTTCCAATAAAAATCCTTGCTTAGCTGCAACCATATGAGAACTAAAATTATCCAGAATCTCATATTTTAAAATCAAATCGTCAAAGGTTTAAAAACCTGAATTGTACTCTAGTTATGGTATAACATGTCAAGACATCTACCAGGACATTTGTCATCAATAGTGTCTTGATCAGCATGTCAAGAAATTAACAGCAGAACGCGATGTATCAGTTGGCAAGATATCACAAAATCTTGCTCAACACTTGGAAA
This sequence comes from Vicia faba, assembly GCA_948472305.1. Taxonomy (NCBI): domain Eukaryota; kingdom Viridiplantae; phylum Streptophyta; class Magnoliopsida; order Fabales; family Fabaceae; genus Vicia; species Vicia faba. The sequence continues at coordinate 95,054 of CATIWC010001338.1, forward strand.
TAACAACACCTGTCAGCAACATCGCCTGTTATAACAATTGTTCAAGATTTCACAACATCTTGTTCAACATCTGGTTCTGATACATGTTTTCCCAAAAGACATATGTTTTACCAAAATTATTGCCAATCATAAATTCAGAGACATAACAATATTAATTCATTTAGTTTTGAATAACAATAAGATTCCAAATGGCCGATCTTATGATAAAAGTTTCATTTAAAAATTTTGAGATTGGAATTCTTCCTAGCATATAACATATTACTAAATGATTTATTAGGTTTATAACTTCAACCATTTTTATTGTATGAAGCTCTTTGATTATACAAAATTAAATATGGATTATTTTTATCCTTAGTAGATTTTCCTAGGGTTTCATGCAAACTAGTGTTTTTTAAGGAATCAAAATCATTAGTGTAGATCTTTAATACGGTGGTGCGAGTTGCTCTGATGCGGTTGCATGGTGTAGAGTTACAAGGTTAGCAATCCAACTTCCAATTCAGTTCATGAGTAAAGGGGATATAATGAATTATGGATTGAATCATATGTTTTTCTTGTTCATGCAATGATATTTATGCATGGGTGAACATAGAGCATGTATCGTATTGGGCTTGTGGTCAACCCATAATAGTTTCCCCCAAGGCTTGTTATAGTATGGTGCATGTGAATTCTTTCAAGAAGCTGGTTTGGGTACATTTAACTGTGATATCGTGTTAATAAATGGGAATGGTTCGAAGATAACTTCATTAGATTCGATTCTCATCTTTGAGATGTTTTGTAGGTTTCAACATATATGGCCTTAGGTTCATAAGTTAGGGTGTGACCCTTTCCCCTAGAGTGCTCGAGTGCACTCAAGTGTCATAAATTTTTGAGGTGTCACCTGAATTGTAGATTTTTCACCTCCAATTTTCTTTCATTTTGCAACGTTATTTCGCTTCTTTCGTTTCATTATATATAAGTTTCTTTGTCCTTTTAAACAATTTATGTTCCCTCTCACAACTGAACTTTGTATGTTTTTGTGAACCCTTTATTCTTATTCTTCTCTTAGGCTTTGGTGATTCTTGCTCTTTCCCTATTTTCCTTCTTGTTTGGGTCCATTGTTATTAGATCATCCTTAATATTAAGTTACTCTTACTTTTAGTAGTCTCTTCACTTCATCTCTTACTCAAGTATAATTTCTAACCCTTTACCTTGCATTTTCTATTTATCTTTCTAGAATTTTTTGCGGCCAACTTAGAAACGGCTCCTAAGAATATAAATAAAGTCGATGGTGAAGATTCTCTAGTATCTCCGATTTATGAGAACCCTTATGTCTCAAATACTAAACCTTTAAATTTTATTAACCCTAATCCTAACTTTATTGTGTTGAGTGATAGTTCTGGACATAGAAGGGGTTATGTAGAGAGTAGCGAAGATCCTCTCAGTACCTCTACAAAATACGAAGAGGGTAACTCTAATAATATCTATTTTAGGGAAGTGGTTTCTCGCCTTGTGTAGCGGTAGAAATGTTGAGACTAAGTCATTGGATTGACTTGACTCGCACAAATCAAATAAAAATCACCACCGCGCTTTATTGTTTCCAAAGGAATGGGAAAAGAGAGAATAACCCAAAAAAGATGGGGAAAGAATCTAATATACAAGGTTTGGTTATGCAAAGGGAAGGTATTAGCACCCTAAACATCTATGGTACTCTGAAGGAACCTCTTTCAAAATTTGTTTATTTTGGCTATAAGAGTTATATACAAAAAAAAATAGATTGTGGGGATGAGAAAAGAATTATTTTTTACAATTTTTACATCCGCCGCGGTTGCGAACCTTTAGTGCTTATGTACCAACTACTGTGCAATAAGGGATCAGGGTACTCGTAGTTCACCTTTAAAAAAATTTAAAACAAAAATGTGTTGGTTACTTTTAAGAGACGAGACATCATCGTCATCTCCGAGTGGAAGAACATACTTACTACCCACGACTATGAGAAAGGAGAATTTGTGTCATCTCAAAGTTGAGGATATGGCTTAGTTTTAAAATCAACAAAGCCTCGCTTAACACCCAAGTGGAAAATATCTCACTTTATTGCACATCATAGAAGTATAGCAGCTCACATCACTACAAGGATTGACTAGATCCTAATCTTTTGAGAAAAGTTTTAAGGTAAAAAAGCCAAAGTGGAAAAATGGTTTGAATGAGATTGACTGACTTTTAGTCTTCTCACAAAAAATGTCAATGTATGATTAATTTGATTAAAGTTTGATTAAGAAAATATTTTTGAAAATGCATGGACCTAAGTCCAAATTTATTATGAAAGCGATTCAATTTTAGAAAACAAGAAGTGTTTTCAAAAGGAGGGATAATATTTTTGAAATTAAAGAAGATGGGAGGAGATGAAGGGATTATCCTAAAGCATAAGGTAAAAGCTAGGGAAAAGAATCGTCTAACCAACAAGAAGCCAACATTTGACATAATGAGTCAGTGTAGAATTCTCATCCTTTGGATTGAACCCAAACAAGCAAAGATAATGAACATCTTAAGAAAACTAAGCTTCAAATGCATTAAGTCTTCACAAGAATTGGGCAGAGTAACGGCTGTATACAGATGAATTCTCAATCACTGACAAAGTATGTAATCAGAATAACATGCACACAAAGAAAAAAAACAACCCAATGTTTCGGGGTAAACCCCAAGATCTCCAGACAAAATAGCAATAGAAGTTACAAGGTCTCAAGATAGATCAAAGTCTTTACTCCTAAGTCCAATAATTCCATAACTCCAAAATGAAAAGGATAGTAACCAAATAGTCAAAGTAACATTAAATTTTTTTATTGTTCAAGTTGGTTATTAGGTATCTTCAAAAAGAAAATAAAAAGCTCAAGTGAGCAAAATAGAAATGGCAAAAAGATAAATACTCGAGTGAGAAAAGATGAAAATAACATAAAATGTAAATGCTAAAATAAATGGTGCGTAAAAGTAAAGGCGTAAAGTAAAAACATAAAATAAAAGTCAATTGTTAATGATTTAGGAATTAGAGGTTAGTTTAATCACCATCTTGAAACTTGCATTTGAAAAATCATTAGAAGATTGATAAAATCAAATCCTCTCAACTACAAGTTTCATTTGCTTTTTGTCAAGTATATCATTCATTTAAAATTCTCAAGGCAACAACAAATGATCAACGATGTTTAAATGATTCACTTAGTCCAAAGTTTATGAAAGTTCATTAGAGGATTGATAAGACCAAAGCCTTCTAACAATGAACCTCAAGGTTATTGGATCAAGGGTTTCAAATTAAACATACTTGGGCTTGCAAACATAGGTTTGGGCCACGAATGATCATTTCTCGAATCGTGAAAAAATTTAGCGCTATGTTAAGCAATCGTAAGTGGAATTATATAGAAGTCGCACCTATTTTGAGGTCGGTCAATAGCAATATATGTGTCATATGTTTAGAGAGATGATATGTAGATCATCCTCTAACAACATGTAACACAATGAGAAAGGGATAAGATGAAGAGGGCGGGGAAATATTTGAATAAAAAAATTTAATCAAACTATCATTAAAACCATCCATTCATTTTGGTGGAGTTAAACTCAACATCCAAGATCCAATGATGTTAATGAAGTTTGTTGTACCCAAAAATTTTCCCTCTCTTTTCTCAAGGAATTTCTCACAAATATTTGCAAAATCTCAAGTTTGCACAAGTACAAAGCAGACAAAAAGGTTGTGCAGATGCATGTAACTATGTTGAATTAAAAATCTGATTCAGGTTATATAACTGATCGAAAGGAGTGGTGGGCATATTTTGACAAATCGAAGAAGAGCAAGCTTGCTTAGATTTACAAGCTTCAATTGGGAAATGTTTTCCTTCGAAGTAACCTGCTTCGATACACAAAGTAGTGACCTCCTACATGCTTGTTTCAATTCACAAAGTAGTGGCCTCCTACATGCTTGCTTCGATTCACAAAGCAATGGCTTCCTACATGCTTGCTTCAATTCACAAAGCAGTGGCCTCCTACATGTTTGCTTCGATTCACAAAGCAGTGGCCTTCTATAAGCTTGCTTCGATTCACAAAGCAGTGGCCTCCTACATGCTTTCTTTGATTCACAAAGCAGTGGCCTCTTACATGCTTGCTTTGATTCACAAAAGAAGTGGCCTCCTGCATGCTTCCTTTAATTCACAAATAAATGGATATCTTTATACAAGCTTCGTTTGGAAAATGTCTATCTTCATACAAGCTTCGATTGGATAATGGTTATCTTCATACAAGCTTCGATTGGACAATGGTTATCTTCATACAAGCTTCGATTGGGCATTTGGCCTCCTACGAGCAAGTTTAATCCACAAAGCTTCGATTGGGGTATTGGTTTCCTTTGAAGCAACATACTTCAAATCCAACTCTAAACCCTTCGAGCAAGCTTGGTTGAAGAACATTGATCAAATCTCATAGCCTTATCCTCCAAATCTCACTTGTCAGGCTATGTTGCTTCTAAATATTTACATAATCAGAGGCTTACACAAATTTGTGATGCATTACACAAATATTTGAAGCTTTATCCACTGGATTATACCATTTTTGGATGAAAGCTACGTATATTTTTTTCATAAAGATTACTTTAATTAACAAAATCAGCTTTTTGAGCTCCCAAGCTGATTTTATCTGAACACAAGCAACATCAAAAGCATGAATCAAATCTCCTACAAACATCAGGCCCCACTTGTACTTGAACTTGGGAACTATGAAAATCCATAAAACTTGATTTTTTCGTTTTCAACCAGAACATGTTATCTCAGGGTTCTGCTTACTACAAACATTTTCTCTATAAATAGAGAGACCCTTTGCAAATCCTGGGGGAAGAATTTTGTTGTGTTGAAAAATCATCAAACACTTACAAACTCTCAAAAACTCAGAACCTGCATACAAACATAAAGATAAGCATAAAAATTGGCACATCCAGACCTTACCCACAAAAATATCAAATCCCTTCATGCATTAGCCAACCTTTTGATTCAATCCATATATCAGCCTTTCGATTCACCCCCCTAACTTCCATATACCAACTTTGGAACACTCCTAAAGCCCTAAAAAAACCTACTCAAGGAATTTTAGTGAGCCTTTAGATTCACTCCTAACTTCCATATAGCAACCTTCGATTCCATGACTTTTTCAAAGCAATGTAGTGATCCCACTAAGCTCAAGGGAGATCGAAGCAGGCTTAATCCATCATCAAACCGGTCCTGGAGTTTTCTATCGAAGTCCCTAAAGTCTCACTCCAAGAGGTAAGTTTTCTAAAACTTAGAACTCTTCATTCAAACATCATTTGTATATACTTTGTGAAAGAAAAATGTAGATATCATGTCTAGGAAGCTGACCATGTCCATAGTTTTGATTGTCATTGCTTGTACATTAAAAATTTCATCTCGGAACATCTAGGTCCTAGTTTTGGTGTTTCATTCTAACTTTAGACCCATAGCTTTTAAAATTCATATGGTTAGATTCGTTTTAAGATCTTAGGCTGGTTTTCATATCTTTCGATTGGTTGAGGAATGAAGCCTTTCGAAGCTCAAACAGTGGAGTCATACATTCATGCGCTCGAAGGAAGAAGATGGAGCCATGATTGAGCATCCAGAACTAAGTTCATTTTATATTCAGTGAAAGTTGTAAAACCAAAGGATGAAATAGACCACCCCGGTGATACAAACAGCGCGGGCTAAAAGCCTTACCATGTAGAAGGTTCTGGGTTCAAGCCCCAGCGAGACGTTTTGTTTATTTTTTCATATTTTTCTCACTCTGTCTTGTTTGCAGGAAGCATACTTGAGCCTCCACAGTTGGGCTTCAACCTTTTTTATGTTTCTGACCCCCTGTTCACTAACAAGAAAACAGAGCCCGAGCCCAAGCATAAAACTGTTTTTCTACACAAAAAACTGTTTTAAATACAAAAACTATTTTCTACACAAAAACTATTTTAAACACAAAAAATTGTTTTCTACACAAAAATACCAAAAATATATTTAAGTTATTTATGTTATTTTATTTAACATACAATGAAAAAGACCAAAAAAAATTTCCTATTTATCTTATTTTCTTTAACTTAATTAAATTTCTTTAACAAAAATAAAATAAATATATTCCTTTTTCCATTTTGTCATGTACATTTTATTCCATGTACGTTATTCAAATTAAATATGGTTGTAATAGATAATTAGGATTTAGTTTCTTGCAATCCCCATTTGTAAATTTATACACCCCATCCCCAAATGGTATAATAGTGTAGTAAATTTACTTTCTGCAATTTATCGCTTTCATATAAATTGTTAGTAATTAGGGTGTGTATGACAAGATAAAATCAACTGTTAGAAACCCTAATTTCAAAGACAAAAATTCATGCAATAAAACACACTATTCACACACGTGTACCTCTAGGGTAACCTCGCTTGTTGGCTCGGAAAATAGTCATGTCCCTCGAATATGGGCGTTTTAGCAAATACCCTCGATAAAAAGATCGTAGTCCCTCGATGTCCCTCAATGTTGCCTTTGGTAAACGATCTAGTCCCATACAAAATTAGCTAAAATGTCTCATAGGTTGCCTTCTATGACTATACAATTGACCCACGCCCGTCCTTTCACATCCAATGATGGGGCTTCTTACCAAATCAATGGTAAGATAGCAACATCTAAAGGAGGAGGAAAAGAACAAAGACCTTTTGAGTAGGTAGGACACTCGTAGTTGCTTACTCGCAAACTAAAACCATTTCCACACTTACACTTTCAAAACATCTTAAAAAACAAACATGTCTTTGAACTATTTTCAAAACCAACACTTTGTATAAATTCTTATAGAGACAAGAATCATTACAAAGTTTGCCGCAACAAAGGCTTTTTCAAAATACTTTCAAAAATCCACCACAAACACATTTCAAACAAAGAATTTTCAAGTGATCTAGCAAGCAACTAAGAGCCCATAGATAAATATGGATGAAAATGGTGCTAACACCTTCCCTTTTCATAACCTACCCCCCGAACTCAAGAAAATATCTCAAAGGTCTTTCCTGTTCTTTTCACCCTTTCCTTATTCGATAAAGGAAAAGTCAGTGGCGACTCTTGCTATCCGCAACAATTGCAATCAAACGCAAAACACCTAAGTCAGTTCTCCCACCGTATTATAGAATTGACGACTCTGCTGGGGATATACTTAAAAGTGGGGTTACCTTAGATCGATATCACATTTACTTGCTTTCATTATTTGATTTGATTGCTTTACATTTTTAGTACCTTGTTTGGGTTTGTTTTGATCCTCTACCCGGATCTGGGGCACCTTTTAGGTAAGTAGCAATAGATTGTGGAAATTATGTGGGGTATACCGACATGGTTAAAGAAATGGCTACATTAGTGTGACACATTTGTTGGTACCGGTAGCCCTTGGGTAGTCAAGGAGAATACGGGTCCGCTGTATGGTGTCATGAAACACTAACTGACCTTAGAAACTTTAATTGAACAACTTGGCCATTAGGGAGTAGTGAGATAGTCGGCTTTGGTTCAGTCCGAAGTTGGTTGATACTCGATGCTATGCTCATTGAGATCTGACTTTTGGGATATTTCGGTCACCAATAAAGAGGCTTGCGCTGAAAAAATGTCCGATGAAGAAAGATCAGTGATATTGAGATCCCTTAGAACCCGATTACTTTCTAGTACATGTTGAGCAAACTAAACTTCAAGAGGGTACTTACCTATGAACTCCATGAAAGCATAAACCTAAGGACTTGTCTGCTTTGTGTGTATATAATCATTTGTACACAATGACTTGTTTGCTTTGTGTGCATACTTGTACATAACATCATAACATCATGACATCATACCATAGCATTTTTAATAACCATTTCAAGGATCTCAAGGGCCTATGATGCATGGTCATGTTGAACCAGACTTCTATCAAAGGGGAAGAGGATTTATTCTCCTCTGACCAAAGGTCGTTAAAGACCAAAACACGGTAACAAGAGCCAAAGGCTATGACCCACTTGTCATGGTGAGGTTGATTCTCGTGGAAGGACATCCAACGATACTAAGTTCACTCAAAGTTGTGATAAAAGTTCAACTTCTAACATTTTTTCTATTTACCTCACGAGATCCTTGAAAACATTGCATCCACATATCATGTGTTGTACCCCAAAATTTTCCATCTCTTTTCTCAAGAAATTTTATCACAAGGATTTTCCAAAGACCAAGTTTTCATAAATACAATTGGATTTTTTATGCCCCATATAGTTTTCATGGATCACATTGTGCTTTCAAGCATCAAATCAAAGAAAAGCAAGCTTGCTTCAATTTCCCAAGCTTCGATTGGACTTTGGCATCCTTCAAGCTTGCTTCAAATTCCCAAGCTACCATTGAACTTTGGCCTCCTTCAACTTACCTTCGATTCACAAGGAAAAGGTTTCCTCTTCATGCTTGCCTTTGATTCACTAGGCAAATACTTCCTCCGTGCCTCATTCAATTCATTAGGAAATGGCCTCCTTTGTGTCTGCTTTGATCCACAAAGCAATGACCTCCATCATGCTAGCATTCACCATGCATTGGCTTCCCTTGTGCTAGCTTCGACTGGGCAATGGCTCCCTTTGAAACGGTTTTCTTCGATTCCACCTCTGAACCTTTCAACACACAGTTTGTACATTATGAACACACATTGGTGCCCCATTCAAAGGACACACAATTTTTGGAGACAAGTTTTGTTTTTTCTTTTGATGAGTCTGGTTCAAGATGCTTGCTGGCCAAAATCTTACATGCTGCCAAGCCTAAGCCTCATGCACAATTACATTCGAAGAACATATAAGTGGTGCCTTCGAAGGACATACAATTGGTCCATTCAAAGGACATAATTGTTGGAAACAAGTTTTGTTTTGTCTTTTGATGAGTCTGGTTCAATATGCTTGCTAGCCAAAGTCCTACATGCTGCCAAGCCCAAGCCTCCTGCACAATTACATTCGAAGGATAATTTGGGATGAGCTAGCCAAGTATAAACCACCTCAGGACTTCTGGCTTGCACCTAAACAGGTGTGAGATGTTTGAAGAGAAGTTCTGATGCTCTTAGGTTACCCTTCGATTGGTGCAATACAAGTTATATTCACCAATTGAAGGTGGATTAACGCGCAACAAAGTTATTTCTTGCAGGAAAGCAAAGACATAAGTCATGGGTGGGGTTTAGAATCGAAGGAGCCACAATATTGAGCCCAAAGCAAATCGAATGAAGCCACTCAGAGCCAATCGAAGAATAAGACTTGAGGGCATTCGAAGGATTCAGGGAGTGAAACATGTCCAGGTTGATTCAAAACCTAAAAGGGTAGAAATCCTCAAAAAAGGCAACCTTTTTAAGGCTTTAGATTCTGCCTTCAAAACCTGATTAATGGCTGTCTCTTGCCATTTCCATTCACCATTACTTCCTATAAATACAGAGCTGAAGACACATTTCCAAGGACGGGAAAAAAAAGAAACATTTTGCCTCCACCCAGACCCAAACATTTTGCCTACACGCACAAATCACCCCAAAGAGCCACACAAAAATCATAAAAATATCTCAAAGCTTCTAGAATCGAAGCACACTTTGCAGGCCTCCTTGCTTAAAACCAAACATCCTATCCCTCTCCTGAGATTCTTGTGAAGACTTTCAGGCCCCTAAGCAAGCAGTTCCATGCCTAAATCCACAAATCCACGCATCTTCGATTGGTAAGGGCTTCCAAATCCAAAAAACTGCAATTTCATGGCATATTAATACTTTTAACCTGTTTGATTCATGTTCAGGGCTATTGATAGTAAAGGTTTAACGTGAATGAGATTATTCCATTGCTAGGGCACGATCTGAGATTTCCTTCGAATCTTTGGGTTTAGGTTGTTTCTAGCCAAAATAAGCTTAAACTTGAGGTCAGAAGATTCGAATTAGGGGCAAGAAGGATAAGGTGTTGCATGTGTGAAGAGGCAGGGGTTTCGATCCCTTCCTCTTGCAATGATTATTTCTGTTTTATTTTCTTTCAGATCCAGGGAACTCCACAGGCAATCCATCATACACTTTCAACAAAATCCCTCTCTGGATCGAAGGACAACCTCTTTCCCTGATTCGAAAGGCAATTTCCCTCCTTGGATCGAAGGACCATCTCTTTCCCTAGATCGAAGGACCATTTGTATTTTTATTTTGTTTATTTTAATGGCTTTAATCTTTAAATCAACATTAAATCAAACATAAAATCACAAAAATAGATTTTAGGATTTTTCTTAATTAAACTTAATTTTTGTGAATTAACTTATTTAATTATTTTGACTTTTCTTATTTTAAAATCAATTAGAATTGGGACTAATTAATTTCAATTCTTTCATAAATAAAAAAATGCCAAAAAATGTTAGACTTATTTTTTTTAAAAATTTATAATTTTCATTTTTTAATTAATTAGATTTAATGTGATTTAATATCTTCCCCAAATAAACAAAAATGCCAAAGAAGATTTTTTTTTCTTTTGCTTAGAACTTTTTTACAGTTTTAGGCATCCTTTTTAATTCGCGCGCTTTATTATTTTATCATTATTACTGCTATTTTTAATTAATGTATCTGCTTATGGGATGTAATGTAATAAATAGGACATTTACTGCTTTTATCCCCAAGTTTAGACATGTAATAATCCCCCTCCCCGAAGCCATTTAATAGCGTAGCTTTAATTTCCGCACTTTAAATTCATGCACATATATTAACTGTTTAGATGTATTGTAATAGGATTGTATGACAAGAATTAAAAATAAAATGTTAGCAAACTTAACACAAGACTAAAATAATTGAACATGACACAATTGCACATGTACACCTCTAGGGTACTCCCACTTTGGTTGCCTTTGGAAAATAGTCACAACTCTCGAAATGTGAGAGATTTTAGTGGCTACCCTCTGGTTTAAAGAACATATGTCCCTCGATGACCCTTTCGATGTTGCCTCGGTAAAAATGATCTTAAAACCCTAGGGTAGTTACTAAGATTTCTTGCCAAGTTGCCTTTGTGACTATAAAGCGTCCCTTTGAACGTCCCCCAAACATTTGACGATAGGGCTACCTACACACTAATAGTAGGATAGCAATGTCTAAAGGAAAGAAGGAAAAGAACGAACCTTTCGAGTAAAGTAGATAGTTCCTAGATGCTTGCTCAAAACAAATTTTTTACACATACACAAAATAGTTTCAAAAACATTTTCAAATGCTTTATCAACACTCTTGAGGACTGATACAAGAGTTATCATAAAGCAAATCACCGCATTAAGGAATTTCAAAATACTTTTCAAAAACACACAAAAGCATAAGGTATTTCAAAAAATGAGCTAAGCATCTAAGAGTCCGTAGAAAACTACGGATGAAAAGGGTGCTAACACCTTCCCTTTCCATAATTCGCCCCCCTTAATCAGAAAATTCTCGAAAGGTCTTTTTCTGTTCTTTTCACCCTTTCCTTTGTTGGATAAAAGAAAATTCGGTGGCGACTCTTGCTTACCATAACATTTGCGAATACAAATGCAAAACCAGTACAAACAGTCGGTTCTACCACCGTATCACAGAACTAGCGACTCTGCTGGGGAAGATAATAAAAAGTGGGGTTACCTTAGAGTTTAATTCATTATTTATTTGCTTTACATTGTGTGTTTTGTTTTATTTATCTTTAAGGGTATGTTTGGGTTTACTTGTAAAGATCCTACACCTGGAACTGGGGCACCTTTTAGGTAAGTAAAAATAGATCGTGGGGACTCTGTGGGGTATACTGACATGGTTGAAACAATATCTACGTTGGTATGACACATTTGTTGGTACCGGTATCCCTTGAGTAGTCAAGGAGAATACGGGGCCGTTGTGTGGTATCATGAAGCACCAACTGACCTTAGAACCTTTAATTGAACAAACTTGGCCATTAGGAAATAGTGAGATAGTCAGCTTTGGTGCAGTCCGAAGTTGATTGATACTCGATACTACACTCATTGAGATCTGACTTCCGAGATATTTCGGTCGCTAATAAAGAGGCTTGCGCTGAAACAATGCCCGATGAGGAAAGATCAATGATATTGAGATTCCCTAGAACCCGGTTACTTTTCTAAGATAGGTTGAACCAACTAAACTTCAAGAGGGTACTTACCTATAAACTCCATGTAAGCCTGAACCTAAGGTTATTTGTGTGACTTGCTTGCTTTCATTATCTAACAACTTGAACTCCTTGCAAGGTTTTGTTTATATCCATTATCTAACGATGTGAGTTCCTTGCAGGACTTGTTTGTAGTCATTATCCAATAACCTGGACTTCTTACAATACTCACTTGTATTCATCACCTTACACTTTTCTTGGTGCATAGCATACACATCATAACATCATGCCATAGCATTTCCTTAACCATTTCAAGGATCTCAAGGGTATGTGATGCAGACTATGATGAACCATACGTCTAGCGAGGGGCAAGGGGATTTATTTTCCTCTAACTGATGCTGTCAAAATACCAAAGCCAATAACTTGAGTCAGGGGCTATAACCCACTTGATATGGTGAGCTTGATTCTCATAGAAGGACATTGAACGATACGAATGTTCTTCAATCAAAGCTGCAGTTGGATTCTAATATTTTCTTGTGCTTACCCCACGAGATCCTTGAAAACATTGCGTCCATGTCATTACATAACAGGTCTTCCAATACAGGTCTCTCATTTTCTCGTTGTTTATTTCAGCAAGGAAAATGGCTATCAAACAGAACGACAGAGGTCTCCAAACTCAAGATGCTCAGTTCAAGGAAATGTTCCTAAACCTATCTAAGGGGCAGGAAGAATTGAAAGCACTCCTTGATGGGAGCTTGACCAAGAAAAATCCTAACGACCACAAGGATGACCAGTTGGAGCAACTGCAAGCTGAGATGGAAAGGATGAGAATCAGATGAATAGTCAGATGACTCTTATCCAAAGTTTAGCTCAGGAATAAGAAAAGTTGAGGATTCTCATCAGCAAGCTTCATCAAGACAAACACGAAAGTCTGGGGAAAACTGCTAGAGCTTAGGGCCTAATCAATGATCAATCTCTCTTGGAAGATAGGGAATTGGGTGACATGTTCATGCAGGGGGCATGTTGAAAATAAACTCAGGAGTAGTGACATTCAAGGGACTGCATCTTCAAGTACTCATAAGAGACCATACAATAGGAAGAAAGAGTCAAATGCCGTGTACGACTAGAAGAGCCGCAATAAGAGTAATCTCAACCAATCTGTGGGGGTAGTGCATACCTCTATTCCAGCACTGATGCAACAAAAACGACAAGGCAATCAGCATAAGCAGGACACGCCCAAATGACAATTCACCAAAATTAACATGTCTTTGGCTCAAGTATTGCAACATATGTTGAAGATGGAGTTTATTAGGTTAAGGGATCCTCCTCGGAATCTAAATGTCTCTTCTCCTAGCTATCGTCGTAATACAATATGCGCATACCATTCCAATAGTCTTGGACATGATACAAATGATTGTTGGGCATTGAAAAATAAGATTCAACACTTGATCAATGAAGGAGTTTTGGAGTTCACACAAGATGGTCAAACAGAATTCTTATGCCATCCCTCAAAGGCACATCATTTGACATGACGAAGTTTAGGCAGAGAAAGTTTTGTTCATTCGAGTTTTCAGTTGTAATTTCTTTGTTTTGTCTAAACACTTATCCTTATGTTAGACTTTGGTTACTTTCATTAATGCATTGTGTTGTACCCCAAAATTTTCCCTCCCATATTCTTCAAGATTTGCAAAGAGCATGCTTCAAAATCTCCCAAAGGTTGCACAGTTCAATGGCCTCAAAACAGTCAAAAATTAGGGTTTTTGTTCTGGCAAAGGAGTTGAAGTTTCCAAGGGTCCAATCAAGTCCCACATGCCTATAAACATTGTCAAGCATCCTTATGCCAAGTCTCAAGACTTACAGCACAAAATTGCACAGTCAAAAACCCTAATTTCTCAGCAGTCAACTGTAGGGGCAAAATGGTCATTTGACAGTCAAAAGTTCAAATTTTTGGTCAACATCTTATTTTGAAGCCACAAACATCATTTGATCAATTCTTGATCATGATTTTCAAGGCATGGCTCAAAAAGTCTCAAGATGCAAAAGTTTCCATATTTGGACAGTTGAAAAAGTCAACTGTAACTTGACCAAGGCATAACTTCCACATGGTTTATCAGAAAAATTCCATAAAAAGCTCATTTTTAAGAGAATGACATTTTCTACAACTCCTCTTCACACTTCAAGTCCAAGAAATGCTCTCACAAAAAGTTATCAATCTCAACATTATAGGTCATTTTCAAAAGTTAACAAAAAGGCACTTTAAGTCAAAGACCATAACTTGATATTGGTAAATCAAAATGACATGGGACCAAAGGAATTGGTTAGAGGACTTCAAGACCTTTCCAAAATGTCCAAGAACATGATCAAAGCTTAAAAATTGATCAAGATATGCCTTATGGAAGTTGGGAAATTTTTGGGATTTTTGAAAAGTCAACTTTGCTTCAAATGCCTCAAAATTGCTAATGGGCCACAATTTCTCCCAAGAATCATCATCCAAAAGCTATGCACGACCCATTGGCCCAAAGGGGAGTTATTTTATTATTTTTAATTTATTAATTGAATTTTTAAATCTATTAATTCATTTAATTCAAATTAAATATGAAAAAAATACTCAATGCCACCTTTCAAATCTTTTTATGCAGCATTTCTACTCATCATAACTTCAAGATTTCGTGCATCACTAAAAAGGCAAGAATTGGCAATGATTGGCATCAAAAAGGAAGAAAAAAAGATTGAAAAAGATTCATGAAAAATCAAATATTGAAACATTGATTACAAAGGTTTTTGGACTTGTTTTGTAAACCTAAATCATTCCTCATATAAGCCAGAACACAACCCTAATGCACAGAACTTGGAAGCTGCGCTCAGAATAAAATACAAACTTTGCATTTTTCATCAAAGATTTTCAAAACTGAAAACTGTATTGCATGGTGTTTTAAGGCAAAAGAACGATCCCACAAGCTTGCCAAGGTTACCAGGGATCTATTCCAATCAAAACCACAGCCTCTAACCTCAAGAATCGATAGAATGAGGCCACCCTGTTCTTGATATTTTTCATATTCGTACTTTGATTTATATGCATATTTCATACATTTTAAATGCTGATTTGTACTAATATGGGCTCACTGAAGCTTTTGGTGTATGTTAATTGAACTAATCTTGCTTATAGCGAAAGATACCATTGAAATGTTCTAGGGTTTCAAAAGTTTCCATTTAGGGCTTTGAGTATCTGGAAAAATTAAGCCATAAGACCAGGACCATTGGATTCGTGACCTTCATACGAACTAATTCCATACATCGCGCTCAATTTATGATCAACGATACTCTAATCTCTATTTTTGTGTTCTTCATTTAGTGGGGGTTTAAAACCCCCGCTATCTATTTTCTGTTTACAGGCACAACGAGGAAGAAGCTTGCGTGTCCTATCATGGTTGGATCATTTAAATTGTCAGCGCGCTTGTTGTGATAATATCATTAGCGTGACTTATTGTTCATAATATTTGTTTTGCATTATATATTCCAAACGCGCTGAATGGTGTAGTGGTTGAAAGCAATGGTGGTGAACATTGGGACCTGGGTTCGATTCCCAGGTCCCCCATATTCTTCAATATTTTTGTTCATAATGCGTTCAGGTACAATTCCTGGCCTAGGGTCCATCATGCATCCAATATCCTGGCGCGCCACATGTTCCAGGAGATGAATCTAAAGGCCATGGTATGAAGTCCAGGATACACACCGGTCAACACCTCCACACACAAGCCAGGAAAGTCCACGTGGGCTTGCATCTCATGGGCCAGATTGCTTGCAAATAAACCTCCAAAAGGGTCAACAAACCCCCTTTGTTTGTATTTCTCTCCTTTATTCTTTTCTTTTTTTATTTTGTTTTAATTATTTTCTTTTAACTCTTTAAATTAATTTTAATAATATAAAAATACAAAAAAAATTCAGAAACTATAAAAAATAAAAATATGTTCATTTATTTTTTTAATCAATATTTTGTAAATAAAATTCTAATAACTAATTAGTTTAATTTTAGGTTTAATTTTAATATTTTTTTTTAATAAACTAAAAAAGGTAGATATTAGGGTTTTTATACTTTTATTCTTTTTTCCTTTTTCACCATATTTAATTATTAATTATTTTTGTAAATAAATATGTCATTTAATTAATTAGGGTTAAATTAGGTTACAACTTAAACATTTTTTTTAATAAATTAAAAACGATTTAGAACTAGGGTTTTAATTAACTTTTAATTCCAATTTAATTAACTTTTAATTCCAATTTAATTCTCCTTAATTCCATAAATACAAAAAACTCAAAAAAAATAAGTCCTTTCTTTTATTTAATTTAATTAATTTGTGATTTCAATTTAATTCCTTTAAAAGGGTCCAACGCCCTTGCATTCTCGATTTTATTTCTTTTCGCACATTTACTTTTATTTCCTTTTTTTAAAATTTCATGTAATTGCCCCAAAGCTTTGTAATAGATAATTAGGATATTTACTTTCCGCATTTTTCTTTCGTTCAAATCGGGTCTTGGATTAATTTGGCGATGTAGACCCGCGCCTTTGTAATAGCGTAGGACTTTTTATCTTCCCGCACCTTTTAACTGCTAATAATTTGCATGCAAGAATGAATGGCCAAAAATAAAATCAAAGCGTAGAACGCCGATGCATGACAAGACAAATAATAACTGAAATTGACACACAAATCACACACCACTCTTAGGGTACGCCTCACTGTTGCCTTGCCCCCTCGAAACGTGGTCGTCGAGTAGAGGACGTTTTAGTAAGTCCTCATGTCCATGAACATGGCATGGGGGTAGCTTCTAAGGTGTCTTTCTATTGCTCTGGTGACCACACTGTCCCTATACTCGAATTGACCCGAACACCTCCAATGGCGGTGCTACCTACCTCTCAATGGTGGGATGGCACTACCTTAAGGACATTTACACAGACTAATTCCTTAGGGTAGGTAGATGACTCGTAGATACTTGCTCTAATTCAAAACAAATCAAAAACTTCTTTTCACACCGACACTTTGCAAAAAGCTTTCAAAAACAACTTTTCAAACACTCTTGAGGACCGATACAAGAGTCGAACTGAAATTTTAAACGAAACTTTTTTTAAACCCACAGTTGAAAAGCAAACAAACATTTTTGAAAACACAAATGAGCAAGTATCTAAGAGCCCATGGATAACCATGGATAGAAAGGGTGCTAACACCTTCCCTTTCTATAAATCTACCTCCCGAACCGAGAACTAATCTCAATAAGGAATTTTTCTGTGCTTTTGTCCTTTCCATGTTGGAGAAAATAAAAGACGGTGGCGACTCTTGCTTCCGCGACATTTCGCGAACCAGCATTAAACAGTCAGTTCCAGATCCACCGATCACAGAACTGGCGACTCTGCTGGGGAATATTTTATAAAGTGAGGTGTACCTTAGGACTAAGATCACTTGTGTTTTCAATTGTTGTGCTTGTTTGCTTTATTATTGTAGGCTGTTTCGGAGTTACATAGATCCTAACCCGGATCTGGGGATACCCTGTTAGGTAGCATAAGCTGTGAGGGACTTGTCCGGCGTAGACCGACATGGGTGAAGCAGTGGCTACGTTGGTGTGGCGCCTTGGTCTGTACCGATATCCCTTGTATCGCAACGAGGAGAATATGGGTCTTCTGAGGAGTTGTTAAGCACCAACCGACCTTAGAACCTTAAATGACCCAACTTGGCCATTAGAACAGTAGCAGTATGATACGCCCATTGAGGCTAAACTCTCGCGATGGTTTTGGCCGCAAGAAAAGATTGCGATGCTGGAGTTATGACCGATTGAGGGTAGTCAATGATATTGGGATCCTCTAAGAACCCGGTTACTTTTGATAGGACAGGTATGAACCAACAAACTGAAAGAGGGTAATACCTAGACCTCATGCTGGCCTAAACTTTAAGGGCTTGTCTTGTGTGACTTGTGTGCCTTACCATGTTTGCCTTTGTAAATATTTGTGGTGTGCTTTATCATAACATCATAACATTATGAGCATTGCATGCATCCTGCATAAGGACTGACCATTTCAAAGACAAGAGGGTTTCACCTTTGCTCTGTTTTGTAGGACATCATGATGCCTATGCGAAGGAATACTATCCGGTTCAACTTTGTTCACCCACCTGAGTTGCTTGAAGAATTGGTTAGCAGAATTCCAAACACCACTTCCTTCATCCAGAGGCATGGTTATCTTCTCAGTTTAGTCACTGCAAAGCGGGATCAACAGTTGATGAGTGTCCTGACCCAATTCTATGACCCTCTGTACCAGTGCTTCACCTTTCAAGACTTCCAGTTGGTCCCTACCCTGGAAGAGTTCTCTGATTTGCTTGGCATCCCTATCTTGGATCAGACTCCCTTTAATGGTTGGGAAAAGACCCTCAGGCTTTAGGAGGTTGCTGCAGCTCTTCCTTTGACCCATCAAGAAGTAATGGACAACTGGGTGACTAGAAGCGGAGTTAAGGGTTTCTTGGCCAAGTTTCTGATTGGTAAAGCTAACAGTTTCTGGAATGACTTGGACTTTAGGGCATATGAAGACATCTTGGCTCTCTTAATCTATGGGCTAGTCTTGTTTCCTAATCCTGACAACTTCATCAACGTCACTGCCATAAGGATCTTCATGTCTCAGAATCCTGTGCCCACTCTCTTGGGTGACATCCTGCAACAACTTTATGCTCGTACTGCCCGAAGACGAGGAACCCTGTGGTGTTGTATCCCTTTGTTGGTGAGGTGGTTTATTTCGCACCTCCCTAAGTTCGTGCTGAAGAACCAAGAAGGAAGAGGTTGGGCTCATAGGTTGATGTCTCTCACTGATAAGGACATCATTTGGACTTTCAGAGGTTTGGATGAGATAGCTGTTATTGATCGTTGCGGAGAATACCCTAATGTTCCTTTAATTGGTACTCAAGGGGGAATCTCTTATAATCCATGTCTAGCTCTCCGTCAGTTTGGAAGGGCCAGAAGAGCAGGGCCTCATGAGATGTTGGTGCCTCACATCAGTTTTGAGTTTCAGGTGGATAGTGACGAGCTGCGTCGTAGGTTCATCAAGGCTTGGGACAGAGTTCATAAAGCTGACCCACAAGAGTTGGGGCCAAAGACTTTTCTACCTATGGAAGCCTACTGCAAATGGGTTCGCATCCATGCTCAGAAGTTAGGTATGCCATACGAAGCTGTCAGACCCGTCATTCTTGAGTATCCTGACAAAGATGGGGCTCCTCCAACTGTCCTCCCTCCTCAGATACCTACTGATTATGAGACATTGAAGAGGTCTTGGTCGCAACTGCAAGAAGAACGAGATTCTTACCGGGAAAAGTTTAATGAGCAGGAATTGAAGATCCAGAAGCTGACAAAGCAGCTGGAGAATGAGCGAGCTCTGAATGACTACATCCGTACTGAGAAGAGGAGACCCTGGGATCAATGAGGAGCTCTGGATGTTCTTTTACAGTTTTATTTCCCTTTTCAGTATTTCCATTTTATGTAACGCCTAAGGGCAACCTGTTGAACAATTTAAGTTTCAAAGTTGAATCTAATGAAGTGTGTTCCTTTTTGTTTACAAAGTTGATTCCCGATTGTCTTTGAAAACATAAATCATACGCATTCCATTCATCATGTGCATAGCAGGTATTCTTCTTTTCAGGTTGCTTACTGTTCTTCGCTGTTTATTTCAGCATCATGAACCCTGACTCATCATCAATCGAGATGTCTATCAAGGCCCTTCATGCGCAGAACGCGCAATTTCAGGAGCTGATCATGGGTTTGGCTCAAGGCCAAGAAGAGCTGAAGGCTTTACTCCTGAAGAAGGAGAAGAAGAAGAAGAGAACTGTTCTTTTCAACTCGGGCCGGAGGTTTGGTAACACTCTGCAGAATGAAGAAGCTGGTTCTTCTGTAGGCAAAGGCAGTCCCCAGGGGGGAAAGGCTTCAAGTCCAGTAGTCTCTGACAACGAGACTGACTTTAATGAGGAACAATATCCTCCTGCTGAAGACCGGTATAAGCAGTTGGAAGACAGACTGAACGCCATGGAGATCCAACAAGTGCCTGGGCTGGATTTCAGAGATTTGGGCTTATCTACTGGTGTGATCATTCCTCACAAGTTTAAGGCACCATCTTTCACCAAGTATGACGGGGCGTCTTGTCCCAAGCTACACCTCAGATCTTATGTGCGGAAGATTCAACCGTACACAGTGGACAAGAATTTGTGGATCCACTTCTTCCAGGAGAGTCTTTCAGGGACTCATCTCGAATGGTTCTATCAGCTGGATGGGACCAAAGTTCGTAACTGGGAGGAGTTGGCTACTGCTTTTTACAAGCAGTATCAATATAATGCCGACCTTTCTCCTACACGTACCCAACTCCAGGGTATGTCGCTAGGATCAAGCGAAGGTTTTAAAGAGTATGCACAGAAGTGGAGGGATCTGGCTGGCAGGGTGCAGCCTCCGTTAACAGACCGTGAGCTGGTGCATATGTTCTTGGGGACCCTATCTGGGCCATTTTTCAATCATCTTATTGGTAATTCGTCTGCAGGGTTCACTGATCTTATTCTTACTGGGGAGAGAATAGAGGCTGGAATGAAGTCCGGTAAAATTCAGAAAGGTGTGTTTTCAAGTGTTGAGAAGAAACCCTTTAAAAAGGAGGCCAGTGCTGTGTATGGGCCTAGGAGGCAAGAGAAACCAGAGCGCCGCCAATCTGTCAACGCGGTGATGATTGCAAAGCCTGCTGCCGCTCCTCGGCAAACCAATCCACCCAGGGCTGAAAGACCTAGAAGAGAGTTTACCCGGCTGAGTGTGACCTTGTCGCAAATCTTGCCGCAGTTGCTATCCACCAATTTGGTGACTGTTAGAGAGGCCCTGAAGGTTGTGAATACTGCTTCTCCCATGTACAATCCAAATGCCCGCTGTGCTTATCACTCCGATATCCCGGGGCATTCCACTGATGACTGTTGGGCCTTGAGGAATAAGGTGCAAGACCTTATTGACGCAAAGGAGATACAATTTGAGGCGCCTGAGAGACCAAATATGGTGACTGCTCCTATGCCCCAACATGGAGTGAATGTCGTTGATGAAGATGTGTATGCCGTTTCTGTGAATGATGTAGCTACTCCTCTGATGACTGTTAAGAGGAACCTACTGTGGGCCGGTTTATTTCCGGGTTGTAGTGAAGGTTGCCTTTCTGGTTGTCCTTTGCTGAAGTTGGGCATCCAAAGTCTGATGGACAGCAAAGAGATTCTGTTCAAGAAGATCGCTGTTCCGTTTGTTCCTGTGGAAGAAGTATCTGTTGTTACAATTTTCAATAATCCAATCAAGGCTCCCCCGAGGAAGCCAGTTAAAATCATGACTGTCGCACCCATTGTGATTACTGTTCCGGGGCCTCTCCCCTATGAATCTGATAAGGCTGTCCCATGGCACTATGGGGCAGATGTGTATGTACATGGAATAAAGCAAGAGTTCAACACTAGCACCAGCATCAGCAATATCACTGGTCCAGCCAAAGTTACCCGCAGTGGCAGGCTCTTCTCGCCTGACATTGCACCACCAGCTATTCGAAGACCTCTCGTTATAACACCTGCAAGTGCACCTGTTCCCATTTCTGATCAAGTTGCCTCCCCTGCTGCCGAGTCATCTAATGCTCGGGGCAAAGGGATTGAAGATGAGCCTGCCCGGATGGAGGCACCAAAGTCTATGAATGTTGAAGCCTCCCAGCAAGAAATGGAGGAAATTCTCAAAATAATCAAGAAGAGCGATTTTAATGTTGTTGAGCAGCTGGGGCATACCCCCTCCAAGATCTCTATGCTCTCCTTGTTGCTGTGCTCAGAGGCCCATGCTAAGGCCTTGATTTATTTCTCAAGACGGCTTACGTGCCACAGGAGACATCTGCAGTCCAGTTTACTGATTGCGTAGCCAATTTGACAGCCGGCAATGGTTTGGGTTTCTCGGATGCTGACCTTACTGCTAAGGGAAAGGACCACAATGACGCCCTGCATATCTCTATTGAATGTAGGGGCACTACTCTTGCGCACGTGTTGGTGGACACTGGTTCTTCCCTGAATGTGCTACCCAAAAAGGCCTTAGACCGGTTGGATTGTGAGGGCCTGGAGCTGAAACCTAGCAACATCATTGTCAGAGCCTTTGACGGTTCTAAGAGGATGGTTCATGGAGAGGTAGACATTCCTATTCGTGTGGGTTCTCAAGTATTCGACTCAACTTTCTATGTGATGTATATACGTCCATCTTATTCCTGTTTATTGGGTCGACCTTGGATTCACAAAGCTGGGGCAGTGACCTCTACCCTACATCAAAAGCTTAAGTACCCCGTCAAAGGGAAGATCGTCACTGTGCAGGGAGAGGAGGAGTATATGGTTAGTCACTTGAATTCCTTCCGATATATTGAGATGGGCGGGGAGTTTATTGAAACCCCCTTTCAGCATTTTGAAGAGGTACCTCCAACAGTGGCAGCAGCAGAAATAGTGGTTGAAGAGGACTTTCCCTTGAAGATGGCTTCCTTGAAGGACGCCCGGGCTGTAATCAAGAAAGGTGAATGTGCTAACTGGGGCAGGCTCCCTGATTTTACACCTAAAACTGACAAGTTTGGACTGGGTTTTACTGCAGAGGCTCAGAAGGCTGTGCACAAAGCTAGAACTGGAAGACCTCCTGTGCTCATCACCAATCCAAGGGTGAATGCCATCGGGGATGAAGACGAAGTGGAAGAGACAGAGTTCGATAGCTGGATTTACCCGACAAATGATGGTGGATTGACCAATTGGACTGCTAAAGATCATACTCCTGTTACTTTTGTTACGCAGTAATAAACTCCTTTGTTTTTGTTATTTGTAATAAACAATGAATTAAAACTCTATGGCCCGGTGTCTTACCCGGGGCACCGTGGCTTCATTTGTGAGGGCATATTAATTGTCATTTCATATATCATGAATAAAGACCTTGGACATTTCCTCGCACTTCAAATCTTATGCTCCTTTTCTTTCTTTCCTTTCTTTATATATTGCAAAACAACTGTATTTACACACACTCACCCATACAGGTTTCAATCCACTCTGGATCTCACTGGTAACGACTCTGCTACTGCCAGTTATGACTTCGAAAATCCGATCAACTTAGCCGAAGACGAAGGTGAAGATGATTGCGAAGTTCCTGGCGAGCTTGCAGGACTGTTACTCCAGGAAGAGAGGGCAATTCAACCACATGAAGAGCCGGTGGAAACGATAAATCTGGGTACTGATACAGATAGGAAAGAGGTTAAGATTGGTGCCAACTTAGAGCTCAGCGTGAAGCAACGGTTGACTCAGATGCTACATGATTATGTGGAGATCTTCGCCTGGTCCTACGAAGACATGCCTGGGTTAGATACCGACATTGTGGTCCATCACTTGCCTACCAAGGAAGATTGCCCTCCGGTTAAGCAGAAGGTCCGTCGTATGCGTCCAGAGATGTCTGAGAAGATCAAAGCTGAGGTTATGAAGCAATTCAATGCAGGGTTTCTTGCAGTGACTTCTTATCCTCAGTGGGTTGCTAATGTAGTGCCGGTACCAAAGAAAGATGGAAAAGTCAGAATGTGTGTTGATTACAAGGATCTGAACAGGGCCAGCCCCAAAGATGACTTCCCTCTACCTCACATTGATGTCCTTGTTGACAATACTGCTCAGCATAAGGTGTTCTCTTTCATGGATGGCTTTTCAGGTTATAATCAGATCAAGATGGCTCCTGAAGACATGGAAAATACTACCTTTGTTACTCAGTGGGGCACCTTCTGCTACAAGGTCATGCCTTTTGGACTGAAGAATGCTGGGGCAACCTACCAACATGCCATGGTTGCCTTATTTCATGACATGATCCATCATGAGATTGAAGTGTATGTTGACGACATGATTGCAAGGTCTCAGACTGAGGAGGAACACCTTGATCATCTACAAAAGCTGTTTGACCGTCTGAAGTTGTACAAGCTGAGGTTGAACCCGAACAAGTGCACCTTCGGGGTAAGATCTGGAAAATTGCTAGGCTTTGTTGTAAGTGATAAGGGTATTCAAGTGGACCCTGCCAAGGTTAAAGCCATTCAAGAGATGCCAGTTCCTAAGACAGAGAAAGAGGTCAGAGGCTTTTTAGGACGCCTGAACTACATTGCTCGATTCATCTCGCACCTAACTGCTACCTGTGAGCCAATCTTCAAGCTGCTGAAGAAAGATCAGGTAGTACGTTGGAATGATGAATGTCAGGCCGCTTTTGACAGAATCAAAGAGTATCTCCAAGAACCACCCATTCTTATGCCACCGGTCGAAGGGAGACCTCTAATATTATACCTGACAGTGCTGGACAACTCAATGGGGTGTGTGCTGGGGCAGCATGACGAGTCTGGCCAAAAAGAGCATGCCATTTATTACCTTAGCAAAAAGTTTACCGACTGTGAGACCCGATACTCACTGCTCGAGAAAACTTGCTGCGCTTTGGTATGGGTTGCTCGCCGGCTGAGACAGTATATGCTGACTCACACTACCTTGTTGATCTCAAAGATGGATCCTATAAAATACATATTTGAAAAGCCTGCTCTGTCTGGGAGAATAGCAAGATGGCAAATGATCTTGATGGAATTCGACATCCAGTACACAACTCAGAAAGCCATCAAGGGAAGTGTATTGGCAGACCACTTGGCACATCAGGCAGTGGACGACTATCAGTCAATGAACTTTGAATTTCCTGACGAGAGTATCATGATAGTGACTGATTGCGAAGTACCTAGACCGGATAAAGGACCTGAGGAAGGATCCCGATGGTCTATGCACTTTGACGGAGCCTCCAATGCTTTGGGTAACGGTATCGGCGCTGTGATCATATCCCCTCAAGGCACTCATACTCCACTCACTGCCCCTATGCTTCAACTGCACCAACAACATGGCGGAGTATGAGGCATGTATCATGGGTCTTCAAGCTGCGATCGACCTAAGGATCAAGTATCTGAGTGTCTTCGGAGATTCCGCTCTCGTGATCAATCAGATCAAAGGAGAGTGGGATACGAAACATCTGAATCTTATTCCTTACAGAGAATGTGTGTTGACCTTGATCCCCCACTTCACAGAGATAACCTTTGAACACTTTCCGAGAGAGGAGAATCAGCTGGCGGACGCGTTAGATACAATGTCTTCTATGTTCAAGGTCAAATGGGACAATGAGGCTCCCCGGATCATCATCTGGAAACTGGACGAACCGGCACACTGTTGTAATCTTGAGACTGAATTGGTGACTGAGAAGCCTTGGTACTATGAGGTGAAGAGGTACTTGGAAGCTCAATAATACCTTGAGGGTGCGTCTGTCAACGACAAGAAGTTCCTGAGAAGATTCGCAGCGAAGTTCTTCCTCAGCAACGGCATTCTCTACAAGTGAAACCATGATTCGACCTTACTGCGTTGTGTGGATAAGACTGAAGCAGAAAGGATCATGGCATAGCTGCATGAGGGTACCTTCGGGACGCATTCCAGTGGACATACTATGGCAAAGAAGATCCTTCGGGCAGGGTATTTCTGGTCCACAATGGAAGCCGACTGTTACCAACATTCTCGGACGTGCCATAAATGCCAGATTTATGCAGATAAGGTGCACGTTCCTCCAGTTCCTCTGAATGTCCTGACTGCACCTTGGCCGTTTGCAATGTGGGGCATAGATATGATCGGTGAGATTAAACCCACAGCATCCAACGGGCATCGCTTCATCCTGGTGGCGATTGATTACTTTACGAAGTGGGTTGAAGCAGCTTCTTACGCCACTGTAACCAAGAATGTTGTGGCACGGTTCATTCGGCACAACCTGATCTGTCGATACGGCGTCCCTGAAAGAATCATTACAGACAACGGTACCAATCTCAATAACAAGATGATCACTGAGCTCTGCGAGCAATTTAAAATACAGCACCATAACTCTTCTCCCTACCGGCCGAAGATGAATGGGGCTGTAGAAGCAGCAAATAAGAATATAAAGAAAATCGTGCAGAAGATGACAGTGACCTATAAAGATTGGCACGAGATGTTACCGTTTGCTCTACATGGGTACCGTACCTCAGCAAGGACGTCAACCGGGGCAACTCCCTTCTCCTTGGTCTACGGAATGGAGGCAGTCTTACCAATCGAGGTGCAGATACCCTCTCTCCGGATAATGAAGGATGCAGACCTGAGTGAAGATGATTGGATCCAGACACGACTTGATCAGCTAAATCTGATTGACGAAAAGAGACTTGCTGCTATTTGTCACGGTCAGACGTACCAAAAACGGATGATCAGGGCATTTAACAAAAAGGTCAGACCACAAGAATATCAAGTTGGAGATCTGGTAATCAAGTGTATCATCCTTCCTCAGAGTGATCCAAGGGGCAAATGGACCCCTACATACGAAGGGACATTTGTGGTTAAACATGTGTTCTCAGGAGGAGCCATGATTCTAACCAACATGGATGGTGACGACCTTCCTCACCCCGCCAATGCAGACATAGTAAAAAGATACTACGCATAATAAAGACCCGCTAGGTTGACATACCTAGGCAAAAATTAGGGCTTCCCAGCGAACCAAAAGGGTTCGGGCAAAATGAAGGGATGAAATGAAAAAATCTGTACACCCGGCAAGTCGAAAACCTGAAAAGGCGGCTTGGGCAAAAATGGGTATCCCGATGGACTGAAAACCCGAAAGGGCGGTCCAGGCAAAAGTTAGGGATAAAGCGTAATACTATGTCTCATTGGATCACCTTGCATCCAGAATCTGGTATCTACATCAAGTTTAGACGGCATTGATCAATCAGCTTCATCTTCGGTTAGGTCATCAAGTGATGAGATGCTCGAAGATATAAGGGCGATAGCAGAGTTGGAACCCAGTGGGATCATTCATTTCACATAGCTGTTTTGTTTTCCCTTTGTACAAATTGTATAAACTCTTTTGTTCGGCGGCGTTCTCTTACTAAGACGTTAGCCTCTTGTATATAAACGCCTATCTTACAGGCAAATTCAAAAATCAATACAAATCACTTTTCAGTTAAAATTGCCAAGTGTTTTTTTTCCTTTTTCTGTTTTGTTTTGCGAAGAACGTCCAAGGTTCAATTTGTGATATATGCATTGACACTAATTGCTAAGTCATAAATATTTGCATACGAAACAAAGGATTAATTACAAGTAACATTAGAAACAGGGGCAATAATGAGTGGTCTAAGCGATCTAATTGTTCTGTCCACCAAGGTATCAAGGTAGGTTCAGCGGAGTCACTTCCCCAATACATCTTAATTCCCCAGAGAGTGAGTCAGCAAATCAATGCACTCTCCCCAATCAAAGTTATACAATCAGCCTTAAGGAAGTTGGGTATCCCCGCAGATCTCAACATTCCCCAGCACGATATACAGATATTCTTAAACAAGCATCCCCGGAAGTCTTGACCTAAAAGATTGTTCCCCGGCGGTATATCAAACATGCAATGGAGTCACTTCCCCAATATAGTTCAAAATTTTCCCAGGAGAGTCCAATCAAGAGTTCCCCAGGAAAGTTTGAATCCATCTTCCCAGCACGAAGCTTATCCCCAGTAGATTCTGGAAGCTTATCCCTCGCAAGGCACGAACGCGTCCCCCGGCTTTATTCAAAAGTTATTTCCCTACCAGGATATAACTGGGTTATCCTCAGCCAAAAGCCACGGAAAGATCGTCCCCGACAAAGTCTTCCTATCCCCAGCGGAGTCTATTAACACTTCCAACATATTAATGGTATCCCCAGCGAAGTTACCATCAATATCTCAACAACGTACCTCTCTTCCCACAGGGTATTGTTCCTCATCAAGATCGCTAGAGTAGTTTTCTCCCCGCAGAGTAATCCATTCGCCAAGTTTATTCCCCAACAGAGTTATCTTCTCCTACCAGTATTCTTGCAACTATCATCCCCAGCGGAAACAATAAAGCATTGTTCTCCAACATCAGCCCAGGATGTGACTTCCCGGCACCCGTCAAGGATTTACTTTCCTATACAAAAACATACATTCATAAACATCACATTTCCATACATTATAGCATGCATATACGCATCATATCTTACAAATCTCATTTATGTTGAGAACATCATTGCTTGATCCATATCATGCATTGCATATGACTGACCTTTACCTTTCAGGAAAGATCCAGTTAAGTTCTCAGCTATATTCCAAGACCTAGCCTGGTTCAGTTAAATCGACCCTAAGATTTTTCTGATTCTTATCCAGTCAAAGGCCTTCTCTGGTTCAGTCAGATCGACCCTAAGATCTCCCTGATTCTTATCCAGTTGAAGATTCCAAGACCTTGCCTGGTTCAGTTAAATCGACCCTAAGATTTTTCTGATTCTTATCCAGTCAAAGGCCTTCTCTAGTTCAGTCAGATCGACCCTAAGATCTCCCTGATTCTTATCCAGTTGAAGATTCCAAGACCTAGCCTGGTTCAGTTAAATCGACCCTAAGATTTTTCTGATTCTTATCCAGTCAAAGGCCTTCTCTGGTTCAGTCAGATCGACCCTAAGATCTCCCTGATTCTTATCCAGTTGAAGATTCCAAGACCTAGCCTGGTTCAGTTAAATCGACCCTAAGATTTTTCTGATTCTTATCCAGTCAAAGGCCTTCTCTGGTTCAGTCAGATCGACCCTAAGATCTCCCTGATTCTTATCTAGTTGAAGATTCCAAGACCTTGCCTGGTTCAGTTAAATCGACCCTAAGATTTTTCTGATTCTTATCCAGTCAAAGGCCTTCTCTGGTTCAGTCAGATCGACCCTAAGATCTCCCTGATTCTTATCCAGTTGAAGATTCCAAGACCTTGTCCGGTTCAGTTAAATCGACCCTAAGATTTTTCTAATTCTTATCCAGTCAAAGGCCTTCTCTGGTTCAGTCAGATCGACCCTAAGATCTCCCTGATTCTTATCCAGTTGAAGATTTCAAGACCTTGTCCGGTTCAGTTAAATCGGCCCTAAGATTTTTCTAATTCTTATCCAGTCAAAGGCCTTCTCTGGTTCAGTCAGATCGACCCTAAGATCTCCCTGATTCTTACCCCAGTAGAATACATCCAAGATTCTCTCAGCGTTCCTGTTGAGGTAGTAATCGCCCCAAGATTCTCTCGGCGTTCCTGTTGAGGTAGTAATCGTCCCAGGTTCTCTCATCGTTCCGTTGAGGTAGTAACCATCCCTGACTCATTCATCACTATTTGAAACTCCAGACCCGATTCATGTAACCAACCAGGATGCATCTACACAAAGAGTTTGAAGACCAGCTCCTGTAGCAGGCCAGGTAAATCATTTTCTTTTTCAGGTACGCAAGTTCTCGCTAAGGAATCTCTTACGCGATCGACACCCAGATGGCATCTATAAGCCCATCCACCTATCCATCACCTCTCAACATGGCATCTATAAGACCATCTTCCTATCCATCAATCTCCAAATGGCATCTGTAAGCCCATTCCCACCATCACACTAACATGTGAGCGCAAATTTCTGGGCACTCTAGTGTTCAATCATCTTCCACCTTCGGATTACGAAAGGCATGCCAGCCAATCTACATCCTCAGGTTTAAGAAGATTGAACAGGGGCAACTGTTGTACCCCAAAATTTGCCCTCCCATATTCTTCAAGATTTGCAAAGAGCATGCTTCAAAATCTCCCAAAGGTTGCACAGTTCAATGGCCTCATAACAGTCAAAAATTAGGGTTTTTGTTCTGGCAAAGGAGTTGAAGTTTCCAAGGGTCCAATCAAGTCCCACATGCCTATAAACATTGTCAAGCATCCTCATGCCAAGTCTCAAGACTTACAGCACAAAATTGCACAGTCAAAAACCCTAATTGCTCAGCAGTCAACTACAAGGGCAAAATGGTCATTTGACAGTCAAAAGTTCAAATTTTTGGTAAACATCTTATTTTGAAGCCACAAACATCATTTGATCAATTCTTGATCATGATTTTCAAGGCATGGCTCAAAAAGTCTCAAGATGCAAAAGTTTCCATATTTGGACAGTTGAAAAAGTCAACTGTAACTTGACCAAGGCATAACTTCCACATGGTTTATCAGAAAAATTCCATCCAAAGCTCATTTTGAAGAGAATGACATTTTCTACAACTCCTCTTCACACTTCAAGTCCAAGAAATGCCCTCACAAAAAGTTATCAATCTCAACATTATAGGTCATTTTCAAAAGTCAACAAAAAGGCACTTTAAGTCAAAGACCATAACTTGAGATTGGTAAATCAAAATAACACGGGACCAAAGGAATTGGTTAGAGGACTTCAAGCCCTTTCCAAAATGTCCAAGAACATGATCAAAGCTTAAAAATTGAGCAAGATATGCCTTATGGAAGTTGGGAAATTTTTGGGATTTTTGAAAAGTCAACTTTGCTTCAAATGCCTCAAAATTGCTAATGGGCCACAATTTCTCCCAAGAATCATCATCCAAAAGCTATGCACGACCCATTGGCCCAAAGGGGAGTTAGTTTCTTATTTTTAATTTATTAATTGAATTTTTAAATCTATTAATTCATTTAATTCAAATTAAATATGAAAAAAAATACTCAATGCCACCTTTCAAATCTTTTTATGCAGCATTTCTACTCATCATAACTTCAAGATTTCGTGCATCACTAAAAAGGCAAGAATTGGCAATGATTGGCATCAAAAAGGAAGAAAAAAAGATTGAAAAAGATTCATGAAAAATCAAATATTGAAACATTGATTGCAAAGGTTTTTGGACTTGTTTTGTAAACCTAAATCATTCCTCATATAAGCCAGAACACAACCCTAATGCACAGAACTTGGAAGCTGCGCTCAGAATAAAATACAAACTTTGCATTTTTCATCAAAGATTTTCAAAACTGAAAACTGTATTGCATGGTGTTTTAAGGCAAAAGAACGATCCCACAAGCTTGCCAAGGTTACCAGGGATCTATTCCAATCAAAACCACAGCCTCTAACCTCAATAATCGGTAGAATGAGGCCACCCTGTTCTTGATATTTTTCATATTCGTACTTTGATTTATATGCATATTTCATACATTTTAAATGCTGATTTGTACTAATATGGACTCACTGAAGCTTTTGGTGTATGTTAATTGAACTAATCTTGCTTATAGTGAAAGATACCATTGAAATGTTCTAGGGTTTCAGAAGCTTCCATTTGGGGCTTTGAGTATCTGGAAAAATTAAGCCATAAGACCAGGACCATTGGATTCGTGACCTTCATACGAACTAATTCCATACATCGCGCTCAATTTATGATCAACGATACTCTAATCGCTATTTTTGTGTTCTTCATTTAGTCGGGGTTTAAAACCCCCGCTATCTATTTTCTGTTTACAGGCACAACGAGGAAGAAGCTTGCGTGTCCTATCATGGTTGGATCATTTAAATTATCAGCGCGCTTTTTGTGATAATATCATTAGCGTGACTTATTGTTCATAATATTTGTTTTGCATTATATATTCCAAACGCGCTGAATGGTGTAGTGGTTGAAAGCAATGGTGGTGAACATTGGGACCTGGGTTCGATTCCCAGGTCCCCCATATTCTTCAATATTTTTGTTCATAATGCGTTCAGGTACAATTCCTGGCCTAGGGTCCATCATGCATCCAATATCTTGGCGTGCCACATGTTCCAGGAGATGAATCTAAAGGCCATGGTATGAAGTCCAGGATACACACCGGTCAACACCTCCACACACAAGCCAGGAAAGTCCACGTGGGCTTGCATCTCATGGGCCAGATTGCTTGCAAATAAACCTCCAAAAGGGTCAACAAACCCCCTTTGTTTGTATTTCTCTCCTTTATTCTTTTCTTTTTTTATTTTGTTTTAATTATTTTCTTTTAACTCTTTAAATTAATTTTAATAATATAAAAATACAAAAAAAAATCAGAAACTATAAAAAATAAAAATATGTTCATTTATTTTTTTAATCAATATTTTGTAAATAAAATTCTAATAACTAATTAGTTTAATTTTAGGTTTAATTTTAATATTTTTTTTTAATAAACTAAAAAAGGTAGAAATTAGGGTTTTTATACTTTTATTCTTTTTTCCTTTTTCACCATATTTAATTATTAATTATTTTTTAAATAAATATGCCATTTAATTAATTAGGGTTAAATTAGGTTACAACTTAAACATTTTTTTAATAAATTAAAAACGATTTAGAACTAGGGTTTTAATTAACTTTTAATTCCAATTTAATTAACTTTTAATTCCAATTTAATTCTCCTTAATTCCATAAATACAAAAAACTCAAAAAAAATAAGTCCTTTCTTTTATTTAATTTAATTAATTTATGATTTCAATTTAATTCCTTTAAAAGGGTCCAACGCCCTTGCATTCTCGATTTTATTTCTTTTCGCACATTTACTTTTATTTCCTTTTTTTAAAATTTCATGTAATTGCCCCAAAGCTTTGTAATAGATAATTAGGATATTTACTTTCCGCATTTTTCTTTCGTTCAAATCGGGTCTTGGATTAATTTGGCGATGTAGACCCGCGCCTTTGTAATAGCGTAGGACTTTTTATCTTCCCGCACCTTTTAACTGCTAATAATTTGCATGCAAGAATGAATGGCCAAAAATAAAATCAAAGCGTAGAACGCCGATGCATGACAAGACAAATAATAACTGAAATTGACACACAAATCACACACCACTCTTAGGGTACGCCTCACTGTTGCCTTGCCCCCTCGAAACGTGGTCGTCGAGTAGAGGACGTTTTAGTAAGTCCTCATGTCCATGAACATGGCATGGGGGTAGCTTCTAAGGTGTCTTCCTATTTCTCTAGTGACCACACTGTCCCTATACTCAAATTGACCCGAACACCTCCAATGGTGGTGCTACCTACCTCTCAATGGTGGGATGGCACTACCTTAAGGACATTTACACAGACTAATTCCTCAGGGTAGGTAGATGACTCGTAGATACTTGCTCTAATTCAAAACAAATCAAAAACTTCTTTTCACACCGACACTTTGCAAAAAGCTTTCAAAAACAACTTTTCAAACACTCTTGAGGACCGATACAAGAGTCGAACTGAAATTTTAAACGAAACTTTTTTTAAACCCACAGTTGAAAAGCAAACAAACATTTTTGAAAACACAAATGAGCAAGTATCTAAGAGCCCATGGATAACCATGGATAGAAAGGGTGCTAACACCTTCCCTTTCTATAAATCTACCTCCCGAACCGAGAACTAATCTCAATAAGGAATTTTTCTGTGCTTTTGTCCTTTCCATGTTGGAGAAAATAAAAGACGGTGGCGACTCTTGCTTCCGCGACATTTCGCGAACCAGCGTTAAACAGTCAGTTCCAGATCCACCGATCACACATTGCATAATTTTGTCTTGACTTAGTCCATTCGTTTTCACTATACTTAAACTGTGCTTTTACTTCTTTTGTGATATTCAACTCCTGATTAAAAGCTATAAGCCTTTAGAGGGAGGATGACGAAACGATACCACGGTCTCATACAATGTACTTTTGAACAGACCTTGTTGACGATGTACAAGCGTTCTTTCAAATCCTAAATAATGTAGTTATAAGGAAGATAATCCCTAGTAAACCCCTTTGATCCTAAGAAGTAGGAGTTTTTCTTTTCACATGAATTAAAACCCTTAATCATATCCTGGGGCAGGGTAGTTTCTCAGTTAATTCAGATGCGCATCCAGTCGCAATCCTCTACTTCGTATCCAATGAATGGCATTAAAGATGTCCTTCCAAAAAATAAGATGGTGATGGTTCGGCATAATCATTAAAACAGGAAGTCATTATCTCTTAAAAAAGAAAAGCCCGATAATTCAAAACCTAGGAAGGAGACTTAAGGAAAACACTGGGGCATCCCGCTGACTATGATCATAAAAGAAACAATTCAGGAAAAAGGTAGGGATAATAAAATAAAATAAAAGAGGTTGCTACAAATCCTCAACAAAAAGAAAAGGTTACAAAAATGACTGCCTTCTCAAATAAACTTTCAGTATCCGAACCATCACCGCATATCAAGGCCAAGATTCCAGAACTCAATCGAGATCTAAACGCACAATTAACAAATCATAGAACTGAAGAACATCACGAATAATGGGTTGGGTACAAATAAAATTTTGAGCCTTTATCCTTTGTTTCTTAAACCGTGAACCAGGCCACGTTACAACCCTTAAAAGTTCTAACTGAAGCATGGGTTAGTTCGAAAGCATACTGTTACAAAAAGGTATCCTGACTCCTGTAAGGTTTGTTATAAATCCTGAGTTGATATCACATTCTTGCAAATTTTTGTTTTACTAAAAAATGAATTTTCAAACTTCGAGACAGACATCAACTTTGCATTTTTTAAAAATACCATTGATTGCATATGACTATTCGTTCAACGTCAGAGAAATCGCACAACGGATATTCAATGAACTGAAATCCTCTCAATAAACAAAGTCACCTTAGACGGAAAGACATTTCCAGTGACAGGCCTTTCATAATCAAGGGTCATGGCATGGTGTTCAGCTGATCTGGGGCAGTCAAGTCAAGATTCAAGGAATCTCTCAAAAGTTCCAAATAGCCAGGGGCAAATTTCCATCCGAATCACTTGGGGCATTAACCATGCATTCCAGCAAAGGTCCATGTGCGATCAAGCGAACATCTTTATAGAAGTGCTGCAACACTTACTACCATGGACAATGACAATTTTCCGCACCCTGTGAACATGGACATAGTCAAAAAATACTATGCACGAAAAAGACCCGCTAGGTTGTCTGGCCTAGGCAAAAGCAAGGGAATCCCGGCGAACCAAAGGGGTTCGGGCAAAATTAGGGATATACATATGAAAAATATGTACACCCGGCAAGTCAAAAACCTGAAAAGGCAGCTTGGGAAAAAAAGGGTATCCCGGTAGACTGAAAACCCGAAAGGGAGGTCTAGGAAAAATGTTAGGGATTAAAGCATACGACTATGTCCTGTCATCTCGCCACTTGTCTATCAGTAGAAGGCTTATCACCTTGATCAACGTTTACTCAAGACTCCAGGAGTTGGGATAACATTCAAACCATCCACAGAACCCCCTCCTTCTAGCGCCAAAGTAACCACCCCTAGGGAACTATCTTCGCTGATTTCGTCATCAGCAAATACTTTCTCTAGCAGGTACAAAGGTAGGGGCATCCTACTATAAAGTCACTACCATATCCTCAGCATACAACGTAATGATGTCAGGTGTTCTTATATCCCCGACGAATCAAGAATCTCCAATTACTGCCTTGACATATTAAAGAATTCCCTAACCTGGTTCACAAGCTTTTCAGGATTCCCCAACAGGATTTCATAAAAATCCCCAAGCAGTTCATGGAGTTTCCCTTCCCCAATAGAGTTTATTTCTCTAACAACAGAAATCCATCTCCCAAAATTTCAACTTCAACAAAATTTGAAGACTTACATTCTTCATCCCCAACAACAACCAGGGATTTATTTTCCCAAGTTCAATAATACAGCAATAGAACGACTGACACGTTCATACATTGCATTCATACACCATTTTACAAGCGTCATAGCATATGTAGCACAAATGCATATATCACAATCTCATTTATTTTGAGAACAACATTACCCGATGCATCTCATACATCATGACATTGCATACAGCTGACTCTTTACCATTTTAAAGAAATTTAGCAGGAAGACAAACATCATCACCAATTTTCAACAGTTCTAGATTAATACCTGAAACAAGACAGGACAACTATCTATGAATGATTGATTGTAGATTAATACCTGAAACTATACAGGACAAATATCTACATGAGCAGATTGAAGATTAACTCCCGAAACAGGACGGAGAAACTATCTTCCTTTCTCTAAGGTCAGAGATTAACACCTGAAACCAGACAGAACCAACTATCTCAACGACCAACAAAAATAAGTTCAAGATTATTACCTGAAACAAGCAAAGACAACTATCTGTGAACGACTGATTGTAGATTAATACCTGAAACCAGACAGGATAACTATCTACATGAGAAAACTGAAGATTAACTCCCGAAACAGGACGAGGAAACTATCTTCCTTTCTCTAAGGTTAGATATTAATACCTGAAACCACACAGAACAACTATCTCAACGACCAACAAAAACAAGTTCTAGATTAGTACCTGAAATAAGACGGGACAACTATCTGTGAATGAATGATTGTAGATTAATACCTGAAACCATACATGACAACTATCTACATGAGCAGATTGAAGATTAACTCCTGAAACAGGATGGGGAAACTATCTTCCTTTCTCTAAGGTCAGAGATTAATACCTGAAACCAGACAAGATAACTATCTCAACGACCGACAAAAACAATTTCCAGATTAATACCTGAAACAAGCTAGGAAAACTATCTGTGAACGACTAATTGTAGATTAATAACTGAAACCATACATGATAACTATCTACATGAGCAGATTGAAGATTAACTCCTGAAACAGGATGGGGAAACTATCTTCCTTTCTCTAAGGTCAAAGATTAATACCTGAAACTAGACAGGATAACTATCTCAACAACCGACAAAAACAAGTTTCAGATTAATACCTGAAACAAGCTAGGACAACTATGTGTGAACGAATGATTATAGATTAATACCTGAAACCAGACAGGACAACTATCTACATGAGCAGATTAAAGATTAAATCCCGAAATAGGACTGGGAAACTATCTTCCTTTCTCTAAGGTTAAAGATTAATACCTGAAACCAGATAGGACAAGTATCTCGAAGACCGACAAAAACAAGTTCCAGATTAATACTTGAAACAAGACATGACAACTATCTGTGAACGACTGATTATAGATTAATACCTGAAACCAAACAGGACAACTATCTACATTAGCAGATTGAAGATTAACTCCCGAAACAGGATGGGGAAACTATCTTCCTTTCTCTAAGGTCAGAGATTAATACCTGAAACTAGACAGGATAACTATCTCAATGACCGACAAAAACAAGTTCCATATTAGTACCTAAAATAAGACAGGACAATTATCGGTGAACGACTGATTGTAGATTAATACTTGAAACCAGACATGACAACTATCTACATGAGCAGTTTGAAGATTAACTCCCAAAAGAAGATGGGGAAACTATCTTTCTTTCTCTTAGGTCAGAGATTAATTCCTGAAACCAGGCAGGGCAGCTATCTCAACGACCAACAAAAGCAAGTTCCGGTTAATACCTGAAATAAGACAAGGCAACTATCTGTGAACAGCTGGTTATAGATCAATTCCCGAAACAATATGGGGTGAATATCTACACCATCCTGAAGCAATCTTACACGTGTTCCTTCTCATATATTTTCAGATGCAGTCTAACGCAGACTCATCCTGAAGTGGCCCTACATAGGCTCCTTTTCATATATTTCCAAATGCAGCTTTACACGAGCTCATCCTGAAGCAATCTTACACGGGTTTCTTCTCACAATCTCCAGATTAAGTTTTACATGGGCTCATCCTGAAGCAATCTTACCCAGGTTTCTTCTCACAATCTCCAGATGAAGTTTTACACAGGCTCCTTCTAATACATTTCCAGATAACAGTTAATTTCATTCTTCCCAACAAGTTACTGTGAAGCTTGGATTTCAACCAAAAAACAACTAACTTTCATCTCTCCAGTCCAGAGATAACTCTGCAGTAGATCCATGGACAACTAAAGCTCCTAGACTCTATTCCCTACAGAGTTTTCCTCAAGCAGGAGAAAAACAGAAATCAACATTTCCCAGTGGATCCCTCCTCAGACAACAAGAACAAGAATCCACACAAGGAGACCTCTTATGAAGTCAACATCTACTTTGGATGGCATCTTTAATCCCATCTCCGGCAACTCTCAGTCATCTTCTCCAAATGGCATTTGTAATCCCATTCCTAATATCATCAACCAACGACGTTACTACATGCGAGTGCAAATTTCTGGGCACTTTAGTGTTCAATCATCTTGCACCTTCAAGTCGCGAATGGCGGACTCACTAATCTAACTCTTCAGGTTTAAGAAGATTGAACAGGGGCAGTTGTTGTACCCCAAAATTTGCCCTCTCTTTTCTCAAGAGATTTTCTCACAAGAATTTTCAAAAGACCAAGTTTGCACAAATACAATTGGACTTTTGATGCCCCATATAGTTTCCATGGATGACATTGGGCTTTCAAGCATCAAATCGAAGAAAAGAAAGCTTGCTTCAATTTCCCAAGCTTCGACTGGACTTTGGAATCCCTCAAGCTTGTGTCAATTTCCCAAGCTTCGATTGGACTTTGGCCTCCTTCAACTTACCTTCAATCCACAAGGCAAAGGCTTCCTCTTCATGCTTGCCTTTGATTCACTAGGAAAATACTTCCTTCGTGCCTGATTCAATTCACTAGGAAATGGCCTCCTTTGCGCCTGCTTTGATCCATAAAGCAATGACCTCCCTCATGATAGCATTCGCCAGGAATTGGCTTCCCTTGTGCTAGCTTCGACAGTGCAATGGCTCCTTTTGAAATGGTTTTCTTCGATTCCACCTCTGAACCATTTAACACGCAGTTTCTACATTATGAACACACATTGGTGCCCCATTCGAAGGACATACAATTGTAGGGAAAAAACTTTGTTTTGTATTTTGATGAGTCTGGTTCAAGATGCTTGCTAGCCAAAATCCTACATGCTGCCAAGCCCAAGCCTCCTGCATAATTACATTCAAAGAACACACAAGTGGTGCCTTCGAAGGACATACAATTGGTCCATTCGAAGGACACAATTGTTGGAAACAAGTTTTGTT
This sequence comes from Vicia faba, assembly GCA_948472305.1. Classification (NCBI taxonomy): domain Eukaryota; kingdom Viridiplantae; phylum Streptophyta; class Magnoliopsida; order Fabales; family Fabaceae; genus Vicia; species Vicia faba. Next base: position 133,907 of record CATIWC010001338.1, read on the forward strand.
GTCTTTTGATGAGTCTGGTTCAAGATGTTTGCTAGCCAAAGTCCTACATGATGCCAAGCCCAAGCCTCCTACACAATTACATTCAAAGGGAAATTTGGGATGAGCTAGCTAAGTATAAGCCACCTCAGGACTTCTGGCATGCACCTAAATAGGTGTGGGATGTTTGAAGAGAAGTTCCGATGCTCTTAGGTTACCCTTCATTTGGTGCAATACAAGTTGTATTCACCAATTGTAGGTGGATTAACGCACAACAAAGTTATTTCTTGCAGGCATGCAAAGACATAAGTCAAGGTTGGGGTTTAGAATCGAAGGAGCCACAATATTGAGCCTAGAGAAAAACGAAGGAAGCCACTCAGAGCCAATCGAAGAACAAGACTTGAGGGAATTCGAAGGATTCAGGGAGTGAAACATGTCCAGGTTCATTCAAAACCCAAAAGGGTAGAAAATACTCAAAAAAGGAAACCTTTTAAGGCTTTCGATTCTGCCTACAAAACCTGATTAATGGATGTCTCTTGCCATTTCCGTTCACCATTACTCCCTATAAATACATAGTAAAAGACACATTGCCAAGGACGGAAAAAAAAGAAACATTTTGCCTCCACCCAGACACAAAAACATTTTGCCTACATGCACAAATCACCCAAAAGAGCCACACAAAAATCATAAAAATATCTCAAAGCTTCCAGAATTGAAGCACTGTTCGCAGGCCTCCTTGCTCAGAACCAAACATCCTATCCCTTTCCTAAGATTCCCAGGAAGACTTTTAGGCCCCTAAGCAAGCAGTTCCACACCTAAAGCCACATATCCATGCATCTTTTATTGGTAAGGGTTTGCAAATCCGAAAAACTGCATTTCCATGGCCTATTTATAATTTTAACCTATTTGATTCATGTTCAGGGCTATTGATAGTACATGTTTAACGTGAATGAGATCGTGCCATTGCTAGGGAACGATATGATATTTCCTTCGAATCTTTGGGTTTAGGTTGTTTCGAGCCAAAATAAGCTTATACCTAAGGCCAGAAGATTCGAATTAGGGGCAAGAAGGATAAGGTGTTACGTGTGTGCAAATGCAGGGGTTTCGATCCCTGCCTCTTGCAATGATTTTTCTGTTTTGTTATCTTGCAGATCCAGGGAACTCCACAGGCAATCCATCATACGCTTTCAATAAAACCCCTCCCTTGATTGAAGGATAACCTCCTTCCCTGATTCGAAAGGCAATCTCCCTCCTTGGATCGAAGGACCATCTCCTTCCCTGGATCGAAGGACCATTTGTATTTTTATTTTGTTTTGTTCATTTCTTTTAATGGCTTTACTCTTTAAATCAACATAAAATCAAACATAAAATCACAAAAATAGATTTTAGGATTTTCTTAATTAAACATAATTTTTGTGAATTAACTTATTTAATTATTTTGACTTTTCTTATTTTAAAATCAATTAGAATTAAGAATAATTCAATTCAATTCTTTCATAATTAAAAAATGCCAAAAAATGTTAGACTTATTTTTTTTAAATTAATAATTTTCATTTTTTTAATTAATTAGATTTAATGTCATTTAATATCTTCCCCAAATAAACAAAAACGACAAAAAAGATTTTTTTTCTTTTACTTAGAACTTTTTTAGAGTTTTAGACATCCTTTCCAATTCGCGCACGTTTATTATTTTATCATTATTACTCCTATTTTTAATTAATGTATCTGCTTATGGGATGTAATATAATAATTAGGACATTTACTGCTTTTATCCCCAAGTTTGGACATATAATAATCCCCCTCCCCGAAGCCATGTAATAGCGTAGCTTCAATTTACGCACTTTAAATTCCTGCACATATATTAACTGTTTAGATGTATTATAATAGGATTGTATGACAAGAATTAAAAATAAAATGTTAGCAAGCTTAACACAAGACTAAAATAATTGAACATAACACAATTGCACATGTACACCTCTAGGGTACTCCCACTTTGGTTGCCATCATAAAATAGTCACAACTATTGAAACATGAGAGATTTTACTGGCTACCCTCTAGTTTAAAGATCATATGTCCCTCGATGAACCTCTCAACGTTGCCTCGGTAAAAATGATCTTAAAACCCTAGGGTGGTTATTAAGATTTCTTTCCAAGTTGCCTTTGTGACTATAAAGCGTCCTTCGAATGTCCCTCAAACATCCGATAATCGAGAAGAGGAAGCTAGAAGCACTAGAACTAACCAAGCTACTGATGACGAAGACTATTCTGAGGAGCAGTATCCACCGACGGATGAAAAATACAAACATTTTGAAGACCGACTTAAGGCTATGGAAATCCAAGTTGTGCCTGGCTTGGACTTTGGAGACTTGGGTTTGGTTCCTAATGTGGTTATTCCCAATAAATTCAAGATCCCTTCTTTTGCTAAGTATGATGGGGTCATCTGTCCGAAGCTTCATCTAAGATCCTATGTCTGTAAGATTAAACCACACACCATTGATCAGAAGTTGTGGGTCCATTTCTTCCAAGAGAGTCTAGCTAGGACTCAACTTGAATGGTTCTATCAATTGAAGGGTTCCAATATCTACACCTGGGAGGATCTAGCTGCTGATTTCTACAAGCAGTACTAATACAATGCTGATCTTGCAGCAACTCGTGTGCAGTTGCAGAATATGACCATGGGATCCAACGAGGGCTTCAAAGAATATGCCTAAAAGTAGAGAGACCTAGATGGCCGGGTGTATCCACCCTTAACAGATAGGGAGATAATTGATATCTTTATGGGAACTTTGACAGGACCTTTCTTCAATCACCTAGTTGGAAGCTCTTCGGTCGGGTTCACCGAGCTGATTCTAACTGGGGAATAAGTTGAAAATGGAATCAGAAGCAGAAAGATCCAAGGAGCTACATCCTCCGATACTCAAAAGAAGCCGTACATTGGGAAGAAAGAGTCCAATGTTGTGTACGACCAAAAGGGTCGTAACAAGAGTAACCATAACCAATATGTAAGGGCGGTCCTGATCTCTAGTCTTGCATCAGTGCGACAATAACAACGGGGAAATTAGCGAAAGTAAGAATATCCCAACAGACAGTTTACAAAAATCAACATGCCATTGTCTCAAGCATTGCAACACATGTTGAGGATGAATCTGATTACGTTGATTGGACCTCATCCAAACCCCAAAACTTTTTCTCCTAACTACAATCCTGATGCAATATGTGCCTATCATTCTGACAGTCTTGGGCATGATACTAACAATTGTTGGACGCTGAAATACAATATTTTAAACATGATTGACGCCAAGGAGATTAAATTCGGCCTTCCCGAGACTCCCAACGTGGTCACCGCTCCCTTTCCAAACCATTAAGAGCGTCCAGTTCATTTTGAATTTTAAATTGTAATTTCTTTTGTTTGTTCAAACACTTATCTATTATGTCAAACTTTGTTTCATTAATGCATTGCATATGTTTGCCTTGAATTACTCCAGTCATTTTCACTCTATTTAAAATATTCTTTTTAATCCCTTTTGTGATATTAAACTCTCGTTAAAAGTTATAAGCCTTTAGAGGGAGGATGAAAAAAAAATACCGTAATCTCATACATTATACTTTTGGATAGACCTTGCTGACGATGTACAGACGTTCTTTCAGTTCCTAAAAAGTGGAGTTATAAGGAAGATAATCCCTAGTCAACCCCTTTGAGCCAAAGAAGTGGGAGTTTTCTTTTTCACACAAATTGAACCTTTAATCAAAACCTAGGGAAGGGTAGTTTCTTAGTTAATTCAAATGCGCGTTTGGTCGCAAGCTTTCACTTCGTACATAACGGATGATATCAAAAAACATTCTTCTGAATCTAAAGACGATGATGGTTCCCCATAAAATAGGCAGTCATTATCTCTCAAGAGAAAAGCCCATTGAGTCAAAACCTACGAAGGAGACTTAAGAAAAACGGGGGCATCCCGCTGGCTGTAATCTCAAAACAGTCAGGCCAAAATCAGGGATAATAAATCAAAAAAAGAGGTCGCTACAAATCCTCGACAACATGAAAAATGTTGCAAAATGAATTCCTTCTCAAATAAACTTCCAAATATCTAAACCATCATTCCAGATTCAATAGGAGTTCAAACGCACAATTAATTGGGTATAGGACTAGAGAACATCATGGAGAACGGGTTGGGTATAAATACACTTTGAGCCTTATCCTTTGTTTCTTAAACCATGAACCAGGCCATGTTACAACCCTTAAAAAGTCCTAATTGAAGCATGGGTTATTTCGAAAGCATACTTTCCCCTGTTCAATCTTCTTAAACCTGAAGAGTTAGATTGGCGGATCCGCCATTCGTGACTTGAAGGTGGAAGATGATTGAAAACTAGAGTGCCCAGAAATTTGCACTCGAAGATGGATTGGGAATGGGCTTATAGATGCCATTTGGAGGAATGATGGTAAATACTGGAAGAAGTATCAGCATAAATCTTTGGTCGATTTATACCAAAACTTGATGTTTTACCCGTACAAAAAGGGTTAGTTAAATGCATATGTATGCATGATGTTCACAAGATGAATGGGATCATGCTAAATGCGTTTTGTATGTATATGCTATGATGTATGAATGTGAGATGTATGTTTGTCCGAGAAAATAAATCCCTGATTGCTGCTGAGGAATTTCGGGAAGTTGAATCCCGGATTGACGTTGGGGATGAAGTGTATACATATCTCTAAACTTTGTTGAAAAGATGCTTTCGCTGGGGAATATCTCTTGAATGTCAGCTGTTATGTGGTTGGATCCAGGCTTCACAACTTGCTGAGGATGAGGAAGTCAACTGCTATCTGGTCGGATCCAGGCTTCATGGTAACTTACTGGGGGAGAAATAAATTGACTGTTATCTGGTCGGATCCAGGCTTCATGGTAACTTACTGGGGGAGAAATAAATTGTCTGTTATTTGGTCGGATTCTAGGCTTCACAAAAAGTTTCTTAGGGAGAGTGAATTTAAGCTGTTATCTCGTTGGATTTTCAGCTTCACAATAACTTGTTCGGGATACAGAAGTTAACGGTTATATGGTCGGATTCAGGCTTTGCAGTAACTTGCTAGAAAGGATGAAGTTAAATTGATATTTGGTCGGGTCCAGGCTTCATAGCTTTTGAAAAGTTATACTATTATCTGGTCGGGTCCAGGCTCCATAGTGTCTTGGTGGGGATTGTAGATAGTTGTTATCTGGTCGGACTCTAGGCTTTATAATAACTTGCTTGAATAGACGAATTTGAACTTATATCTGGTCGGATCCAGGCTTCACAGATCTTGAGTTGGATGAAGTTAATTGTTATCTGGTCGGGTTCAGGCTGCACAATAAAGTTGTCTAAAGAGATAGAGTTGAACTGATATCTGGTCGGATCCAGGCTTTACAGTAACTCGCTCGGGGAACATAGTTGTTATCTGGTCGGATTCCAGGTTTCACAACGACTTCTAAGGGGAATTGATATCTGGTCGGATCCAGGCTTCACAATAACTTACTTGAAAAGATGAAGTTGAAAACTGATATCTGGTCGGATCTAGGCTTCACAGTAACTTGTTGGGGTAGAGGAAAACTCTACTGGGGAAAAGAAGTTAAAAATTGGTCTGGTTGAGTCCAGGTTCTTCTATATCTTTGGAGAATTAAACTATTATCTAGTCGCGTCCTAGTTTCATAGTATTCTGAAAGTAGTACTATTATCTGGTCGGGGCCAGGCTTCATAGTATCTGAAAGGATTTCACTACCATCTGGTCAGGTCCAGGCTCTATAGTGACTTGAGAATTTGACTATTATCTGGTTGGGTCCAGGCTTCATATTAACTTGAAAATTATACTATTATCTGGTCGGGTCCAAGCTTCATAGTATTTTTGGAGATATCGAAGGTTTTGTTGACGACTTCACTGGGGATTAGGGGTTGTGGCCCTATGATTTGCAATAGTCTGAAAGACAAACTCAAGTTGGAGAAGATAAACTCATCTAGGGAGGATAAACTCAGTTGGGGAAGACATGCTCAGTTGGGGAGGATGGACTCAGCTGTGGAAGATAAATTATGTCAGGGGAAATCAAACTCAGCTGGGGAGTTATGCTACTCGTTGTTTATTGGGGAAATAAACCTTGTTGGGGAAATAAACCTTGTTGACGAGTACTCGATGAACTGCTGATAAGGTGAGTTCTTTGAGGAAGAGATCCATAAGGCTTCTTCTTGTAGGATCAACTTAGTTGGGAGAGAGATGTCAAGAGATTGAGACTCTTGCTGGAGATTGGTTTAATGTAATTGTCTTGTGGCGATAATGTTAATGAAATAAATCTGCGGGGGATATTCCATATACATTAAAGGGATGCTTGTTGCTGCTTAGTAGGACACATGTGCCAAATAGTTCTAATTATGTTCATATGCATATGTTCGTTCAATTTTAGTCATTGGACAAGTTTGCATTCAAAACAAAGACAAAATGTTTGCATTTCAAAGTATATTTGTATTGATATTTTTCCCATGAATAGGCATTTTTTGTACAAAGAGACGGAGATCCTAGTAAGAGGAAATCGTCGAAAGGAAAACAAAATTTGAAAACAATAACAGATAGCCATGTGGGAATGATCTCATTGCATTCCAACTCTACTATTGCCCTAATGTCTTTGAATGCCCCTTGCCGTTGACAGAAGTTGATTGGATTGATCTTGGACCGTTTGAACTCGGACCTTGGTGATAAAGTTGACTGTGGTAATTCCACGGGACATAGTCATACGCTTTCAATCCTTAACTTTTGCCTGGACTGTCCTTTCGGGTTTCCAGCCCACCAAGATACCCATTTTTTCCCAAGTCGCCCTTTCGGGTTTTCAACTTGCCGGGTGTACAATCTTTTGCATATATCCCTAATTTTTTCCCAAACCTTTTGGTTTGCCAAGATGCTCTTATTTTGCCTAGGTGTGTCAACCTAGCGGGTCTCTTATGCGTAGTATTTTTTAACTATGTTCGCGTTTATAGGATGTGGGAAGTCTTAACCATCCATGGTAGTCAGCATCATGGCACCTCCAGAGAACACTCTCTTGACAACAAATGGTCCTTCGTAGGTGGGAGTCCATTTGCCTTTGGGGTCTCCTTGTGGCAGAATGATGCGCTTTATCACCAAGTCACCAGCTGGATATACTCGAGGCTTGATCTTTTTGTTGAAAGCCTTGATCATACGTTTTTGGTATGTCTGACCATGACAAACAGCAGCCAGTCATTTTTCATTGATCGATTTCAACTGATCCAATCTCGTTTGAATCCATTCGTCTTCGCCTAGGCCTTCCTTATTTGTAATCTTTAGTGAGGGAATCTGAACTTCCACTGGCAAAACAACTTCCATGCCATAGACCAAAGAAAAGGGAGTTTCCCCAGTTGACATCCTAGCTGAAGTATGGTAGCCATGAAGAGCAAATGGTAACATCTCATGCTAGTCCTTATAGGTCACTACCATCCTCTACAAAATATTCTTAATGTTTTTGTTGGCCGCTTCGACTGTGCCATTCATTTTAGGTCTATATGGAGAAGAATTGTGATGCTTGATCTTGAACTGAGTGCAAAGCTCGGTAATCATAGCATTGTTGAGGTTAGTCCCATTTTCGGTGATGATCCTTTCGGGGATAACATAGCGGAAGATAAGGTTATGTTTGATGATTATGGCTACCACATTCTTGGTGACTGAGGCAAACGAGGCAGCTTCGACCCATTTGGTGAAATAATCAATAGCGACCAGAATGAAGCGATGTCCATTGGAAGTGGTGGGCTTGATTTCTACAATCATGTCAATGCCCCACATTGCAAATGGCCACAGAGCGGTCATGACGTTCAGAGGGATATGAGGTACATGGACCTTGTCAGCATAGATTTGGCATTTGTACAAGTTCTTGAGTGTTGGTGGCAATCAGTCTCCATTGTTGACCAATAGTAACCAGCTCTTAGGATTTTCTTGGCCATCGTATATCCTCTTGAGTGAGTACCAAAGAGACCATCGTGCATATCTTCCATGATTTCCTCTGCCTCCTTCTCATCCATACATCGGAGTAGAGTAGAGTAATGGTTGCGCTTGTACAAAATTTCATTGCTTAGGAAGAATTTGGCTGAAAATCTTTGTAAGAACTTTTTGTCATTGATGGATGCTCCCTCGGGATACTCTTGTGCCTCAAGGTATCTCATTACCTCATGGTACGAAGGCTTTTCCGTGTCAGTGTCAAGCTCACAGCAGTGCGCAGGCTCGTCGAATCTCTCAATTGTAATCATAGGGGCTTTGTTGTCCCATCTGACCTTGAACATTGAAGACATGGTTGCCAAGGCGTCGACCAACTGATTTTCCTCCCTAGGGAAGTGCTCAAAGGTGATCTCTTCAAAGTAGGGAATCATGGATATCAAAATTTCCTTGTAAGGGATGTGATTAGGGTGCTTAGTGTCCCAGTCTCCTTTTACTTGGCTGATCACTAGAGCGGAAACCCCAAACACATTCAAATGCTTGATCCTCAAATCAATGGCAGCTTTCAGACCCAAGATGCACGCTTTGTATTCGGCCATGTTGTTCGTGCAATCAAAGCATAGTCTGGAAGTGAAAGGAGTGTGGCAACCTTTAGGAGAGAGGATCACAACACCAATTCCGTTACATAAGGCATTGGAAGCCCCATCGAAGACCACAGTCCATCGGGATCCTTGTTTAGGTCTGTTATACAGTCCAAGTTTTGCACAGTCGGTTACTAGCATGATGTTCTCATCAGGGAAGTAGAAGTTCATATACTGATAATTATCCACAGCTTGATGGGCCAAATGATCTGCTAGTATGCTTCCTTTGATGGCCTTTTGCATCATGTATTGAATATCGTACTCATTCAAGATCATTTTCCATCTGGATATCCGTCCGGAGAGGGCAGGTTTCTCAAAGATGTACTTGATTGGGTCCATCTTAGAAATCAACAGAGTGGTATGAGTCAACATATACTGTCTTAGCCGGCGAGCAGCCCATGCCATAGTGCAACAAGTTTTCTCGAGCAGTGAATATCTGGTTTCACAGTCGGTAAACTTTTTTCTTAGGTAATAAATAGCATGCTCTTTTCGGCCAGACTCGTCATGTTGGCCCAAAACACATACCCCATAGAGTTATCTAGTATTGTCAAGGGTCTTCCTTCAACTGGAGGCATGATAATATGAGGTTCTTGCAGATATTATTTGATTTTGCCGAAGGCAGCTTGGCATTCATTATTCCATTTGACTACCTGATCTTTCTTCAAGAGTTTGAAGATTGGCTCACAAGTAGCAGTCAAGTGAGATATAAAGCGGGCGATGTAATTGAGACGACCCAAGAATCCTCTAACTTCTTTTTCAGAATAAGGGATTGGAATTTCTTGGATGGCCTTCACCTCGGCAGGATCAACTTCAATGCCTTTATTGCTGACAAAAAAACCTAGAAGCTTTCCAGATCATACTCCAAATGTGCACTTGTTAGGGTTTAACCTTAACTTGTACTTTTTCAGCCTCTCGAATAGTTTGTACAGGTGATTGAGAAGTTCCTCTTCAGTTTTTGATTTGGCAATCATATCATCCACATATACCTCTATTTCATGATGAATCATGTCATGAAATAAAGCTACCATAGCCCTTTGATATGTTGCCCCTGAATTCTTCAATCCGAACGACATGACCTTGTAGCAAAAGGTGCCCTATTGCGTAACGAAAGTTGTATTCTCCATGTCTTTGGGAGCCATTCTAATCTGATTATAGCCAGAGAAACCATCCGTAAAAGAGAAGACTTTATGCTGAATAGTGTTATCGACCAAGACGTCATGTGTGGTAGAGGGAAGTCATCCTTGGGGCTTGCCCTACTCAGATCCCTATAGTCTACGCACATGCGAACATTTATGTCTTTCTTTGGTACTGGAACGACATTTTCAACCCATTGGGGATAGGATGTCACAGCTAGGAACCCTGCATCAAATTGTTTCATCACTTCAGTTTTTATCTTCTCAGACATATCTGGCCTCATGTGACGAACCTTTTGTTTGACAGGAGGACGGTCTTCTTTTGTCGGCAGACGATGAACTACGATGTCGATATCCAACCCTGTCATATATTCATAATACCAAGCAAATACTTCCACATAATCATGCAACATCTGAACCAACCTGTTCTTGACACTGTCTTCTAAGTTAGCACCGATCTTAACCTCTCTCTTGTCTGTCTCAGTACCCAGATTGATGACTTCAACTGACTCTTCGTGAGGCTGAATAAAATTTTCCTCTTGTAACAGAAGTCTTGCTAGTTCTCCTGGTATTTCAAAATCTTCCTCGCCTTCGTCTTCGGCTTGGTTAATTGGACATTTGAAATCATAGTCAGAAATAGTAGAGTCATTGGCAATAAGATCCAGAGTGGATGAGGACCTGCAAGAGTGTGTGTGTGCATGTAACATACATGGCTAATTTGATAAATGTATTTGAAAGAAAAGAAAGGCAATGAACACAAAGATTTGAATGCAAAAGAGTCCAATGATTTGTATTGAATGATCATATGATTAGATGAACATAAATAAAACCCTTGACAAATGGACCAAAGTGCCCCGGGCCAGGCACATGGCTTAAAAGTCATTGTTAAATATTACAGACAAGATGTTCTTAAATTGAAAGAAAAGAAATAAACGAGTAGATTACTCCTCAATGAAGGAGATAGGCACAAAGTCCTTTGCATGCCAATGCTCCAACTTCGTTGTTGTAGGATACACCCTGTAATAGCCCGAGCCTTCAGCATTCCCGGCACTATTACCTCACGATCTTCTCTACCCCCCTCACTAGTAGAGTTTTTGCCTTTCGTGGGAATCGAACCCTATACCCTGGGGTTCAAGTACATGCTCAATGCATTCCCACTACCAATTGAGCTACGTAGCTCAATTGGTAGTGGGAATGCATTGAGCATGTACTTGAACCCTAGGGTACAGGGTTCGATTCCCACGAAAGGCAAAAACTCTACTAGTGAGGGGGGTAGAGAAGATCTTGAGGTAATAGTGTCGGGAACGCTGAAGGCTCGAGTTGTTACACACCCAATCTTCAAATGCAGCTTCCTCATCAGAATCACCTACAGCGTTTACCTCATGGCTTCCAATACAGAGAGGTGGCTTTCCTGCACGAGCGCGCCTCACTTCCTTCTGAGCCTTGACGGTGAAACCCAAACCAAATTTGTCCGCTTTAAATGGGATATAGAGGAGTTGCCCCCAAGTATTACAACTTCCTTCTTTAATTGCAGCACGAGCATCTTTGACTGAAACCATCTTCGATATGACTTTAACAGCTTTTGACTCATCAGAGGAACATTTGGTAGCAGCAACCATTGGTGGCATGACTTTAAAGGCTTGACACGGGGTCTCAATGAATTCTCCATCCATCTCTACGTACTTGAAATATTTAAGGTGGGTTACCCTAAACTCTTCCTCTCTCTCCAGACGGTGACAATTCTCCCCTTGACATGGTACTTAAACTTTTGGTGGAGAGTTGAGGTTACTGCCCCAGCTTTATGGATCCACGAGTGACTCAGCAGACAAGAATAGGCAGGAAAATTATCCATGATGTAGAAGGTGGAGTTGAAGATTTGTGAGCCTACCTTGATTGGAAGATCTACTTCCCCATGAACTATCCTTTTTGATTCATCAAAGGCCCTCACGATGATATCACTTGGCTTCAAGACTAAACCTTCACAGTTTAGACGGTCTAACACCCCCTTGGGTAGTATGTTCAAAGAAGAACCAGTGTCGAATAGAACATGTGCTAAGGCGGTCCACTTGCACTCGACAGAAACATGTAGAGCTTTATTATGGTTATTCCCAAGCGGTGTTACGTCATCATCTGAAAATCCCAAGCCATTATCAACCGTCAAGCTAGCCACGCAATTCTCAAATTGGTCCGTTGTGGTCTCATGGGGGACATGAGCCTTTTTCAGGAATTTGATTAATGTCCGAGCATGGGCATTGAAACAGAGTAGCAATGACAAAATTAAAATATTAGAAGGGGTTTGCCCTAACTGTTCCACAATCTTGAAGTCACTCCTTTTTATCATCTTCAAGATCTCGTCCATCTCACGAGCGGAAGGTTCTCCATCAACAATGTCCTTTGTGGGTATTTCAGTCATGACAGGCTCAACAACATTCTCTTTACCTCTTGTATTGGTACTTGGCTTGGCAACAATAATGTGGACGGGTGCCTTTGTAACAACTGGTGGCGAGATATTGGGTGAAAAGATTTTCCCAGTTCAGGTTACCTTACTTGAGCCAGCTATGTTACCAATATCCTCAGCTTTTTTCTTCTTCAATCCAAGCGTCTTGTTTTATCCCATGGTAAAACACCTCAGCACCATAGTTCCATGGCACCGCCTTGTTTGAAGAATAGGGAATTGGTCCGGGATTGGTAATTATTAAGGGAGAAATAGTTGGTTCGTTTGAAATGCTAATAGGACCTTTAGAGGAGATCCTAAGAGGTTTGTTTGAGATGGTTATTACGGAGAGATCTTCACATTTATCAGTCAAACTTTTGGCAAGCGGAGTCTTCTCAAATATGATCTCATGGCTATCCATTAGGCTTTGAATTCCTTTCTTCAGCCCTTCGCATCCATTAAGTTGTCTTGTACAGCACACACAGTCTTTTACACAGCCAGGGAAGGTCCCAACTTTCAACAGATTCTCTTTGATGATATTCAGCGGAGTAGTCAAGTCTTCAACAAAGGCAACAAAAATTGTATCTTCAACAGCATTAACACTCTTGTCATGCTTCGGCATAGGCGCGATGATTACATCCGAAGTTGAAGGAGGATCAAATTCAATAGTCTTGTTATCGATCAAATCCTGGATTTTATTCTTCAAGGCCCAACATTGGTCAGTCTCATGCCTGGGGCTTCTTGAGTGGTAAGGACATTTAGTGTTCAGATTATACTTTGGTGAAGAGGTATCTGGGTTGGCAGGAGGATCGTGTAATGTGACAAAATTAGCCTTGATTAAGTGTTGTAAGGCTTGAGACAGTGACATGCCTAACCTCGTAAATTGTCTTCTCAGAGTTTCAAACCTTTGGTGATTTTCAGATGGTTTTGGAGTAGGAGTTGGATTGAAGATTTGGACAACATTAACAGACGGATGATCATTCTTCTTGGTACGGGCACTTTCCCCGTAACAACATTTATTTCCTTCTTTGTATCTAAATGTTTCTTTACAGGATTTGAAGTGGAGGCAGATGCCATGGGGATCTTTCCGCTTTTGATGCCACTTTTAACTCTTTCATCGATCAGGATTAGCTCGGTGAAACCAGAAGAAGAGCAGCCAACAAATCGATTAAAGAATGGACTAGATAAAGTTCCCATAAACATTTCAATGTGCTCCCTATCAGTCAAAGGTGGTTGAACCCTACTGGCCAGGTCTCTCCACTTTTGTGCATATTCTTTAAATCCTTCATTCTTTCCCATGGTCATATCTTGCAACTGAACTCTTGTTGGCGCCAAGTAGCATTATACTGGTACTGATGGTAGAATGCGGTAGCTAAGTCTTCCCAGGTATTGATATGGTAACCATTTAACAGATAAAACCATTCTAGTTGCGCTTCGGCTTAGCTCTCTTGGAAAAAGTGAACCTGGAGCTTCTTATCAGCAGTGTGCAGCTGTATCTTGTGAAAATAAGATATCAGGTGGAGTTTTGGACAAGAGACTCCATCGTATTTTGCAAAGACTGGTATTTTGAATTTGTGGGGAATAACCACCCCAGAGATCAAACCCAAATCATCAAAATCTAAACCGGGGACGGCTTGGTTCTCGACGGCCTTCAATCTGTCTTATAACTTCTTATACTTGACATCGGCGGGTGGATACTGCTCGTTAAAATAATCATCATCAGACGCTTGATCATTAATACAATCATCCTGGGTACTCTTAACCTCACCAATCAGATTCTCGTCCTCTTCAGATGAGTCTTCCACTATCGAGATTTGACGAATTGACTCTTTGAACCTTCTGCCCATGTTGACCAGGGCTCTCTTATTGGGTTTCTTCTTAACTTCCATCAATGCCATCATATCATGTTGCCCCTTGGCTTGGGCCAGTAAAGTCTATTGGAATTGAGAGTTTTGTTCCTGAAGATCCTTCATAGTTTTCTCTAGATCCATTTTGCTGAAATAAACAGCAAAAAGATAAGGAAACATGTTATGCAAAAACCTGTCATGTTATGATGCATGGAAGACGTATTTTCAAATGATTTCAAGCATTAATGAGATTTAAATTTGTATAGACAAAAGAATGAACAAACGTCAATTTTCATTAATTAGTTCAAAAGATTACAACATGCCTCTTGGGCTTACAAAATAACTCTCTAAGATAAAAAGACTGAACGCATCCTCTTCGGCGCGAGATAGGCGTTCACACTTTGTTCTTCATGTAGCTGCTTTGAAAGCTCCAAGACCCTCTTCTCACTAGCATAGAATTGAGATTAGAAAGTATCTCGTTCTTCCTTTAGTTGAATCCAACCATTTTTCAAGTCTTCAAGAGAGTTAGGCATGTCGGGGTGTAGGACAGTGTACGAGACATCTCCTTCAACCATAGGCTCCATGATGACTGGTAAAATGGAAGGATAAGGCATCACAAGTTTCTGAGCACGAGCTCGTACCCACTTAAGGTAAGGCTCAAGTGGAATGGAATTCTTATGTCCCAACGTCTTGCTATCCACATTGTTTACCATCCTCCAAGCTCTTATAAACCTCCGGAGGTAACCTTGATCGTTGCTCTCGTAGTCGAATACCACTCCTTCGATGAGCATCTCATATGGACCATCCCTTCGGGAATAACCAAACTATCGTAAGGCTAAGAAAGGTTTGTAAGTGATACCTCCTCTAATGCCAAGAAAATGGACATTAGGGAATTCCCCACAATGGTCGATGATAGTAACGTCCTCTAAGGATCGAGAACACCAATGGATATCTGAATGTCTGAGCGTCATCAACCTATGGGACCACCTCAAACCTTGCTCGTTCTTCAACACATATCAAGGAAGATGCGAAATAAACCATATGGCCAAGAGAGGAGTGCAACACATGAGGGCTCCTCTCTTCCTCATAATGCGAGTGTGAAAAGAATAAGGATATCTCCCAACAAAGTAGGCACTGGATTGCGAGACATGAAGATTTTGACAGCGTTTACATCTATGATTTGGTCAGGGTTTGGAAACAAAATCATTCCATAAATGAGAAGGGCCAATATTTCCTCAAAAGCTTGTAAGTCCAAATAGTTCCAATAATCTTGAGCTTTCTCAAACAAGAACTTGGCTAAGAAACCTTTGACACCACTCCTTGTTTCCCAATTAGTTGTGATATCAGATTGTTGCAAGTGTAGTGCTCGGGCAATCTCTTCAGGTCTTGGATCTTTTTTCGTACCGTTGAAAGGTAGTTGATTGAGAATAGGAATCCTCAAGAGTTGAGATAATTACTCCATAGTAGGCACAAGTTGATAGTCGGGAAAGGTGAAGCAATGGTGTAGAGGATCAAAGAATTGGAACAACACCTTCATCATATCTTCATTTGTTCTAGAGGTAACCAAGTTTAGGAGGCAACCATGTCTTTCGGTGAATGAAGAGTTCTCAGGGACCCTTGATGCTAGCTCTTTGAATTGAGAAAGAATCCTTACGAGATTGACTTGAATGGTTTTCTTGTGAATAGAAGCCATGTCCTATAAAACAGAACAAAGATAAATCCCAAAAATCCTTGAAATAGTTAGTGATTATGAGTACGATGTTATGATGTTTATGATGTTATGTACAAATAAGCATATACACACAAGACAAACAAGTCCTTAGGTTTAGGCTTGCATGGAGTCTTATAGGTAAGTACCCTCTTGAAGTTTAGTTGGCTCAAATCTGTCCTAGAAATAGTAATCGGGTTCTAAGGGACCTTAATATCACTGATCTTTCTTGTTGGGCATGGTTTCAGCGTGAGCCTTTTAATGGCGACCGAAATATCCCAAGAAGTCCGATCTCAATGAGTGTAGTATCGAGTATCAACCAACTTCAGATTGCACCAAAGCTGGTTATCTCACTACTTCCTAATGGCCAAGTTGGTCAAGTAAAGGTTCTAAAGTCAGTTAGTGCTTTATGACACCATACAGTGGCCCCGTATTCTCCTTGAATATTCAAGGGCTACTAGTACCCACAAATGTGTCACAATAATGTCGCTATTTCTTAGACCATGTTGGTATACCCCGCACAGTTTCCACACGTATTTCTACTTACCTATAAGGTATCCCAAGTCCGAGTAGAGGATTAGAACAAGCCCAAACAAGGAACCAAAATGTAAAGCAAACAAATCAAACAATGCAAGCAAGTAAAGGTGATCTATCCCTAAGGTAACCCCACTTTTAGTTTATTTTCCCCAACAGAGTCGACAGTTCTGTGATACGGTGGTAGAACTAACTTGGGTGTTTTATGTTTTATCGCAAATGTTGCGGTTAGCAAGAGTCGCCACTGACTTTTCTTTTATCCAAAAGGAAAGTCTAAAAAGAACAGGAAAGACCTTTGAGATTAATTCTTGAGTTCGGGGGATAGATTATGAAAAGGGATGGTATTTGTTGTACCCCAAAATTTTCCCTCCCATATTCTTCAAGATTTGCAAAGAGCATGCTTCAAAATCTCCCAAGGGTTGCACAGTTCAATGGCCTCCTAACAGTCAAAAACTAGGGTTTTGGTTCTGGCAAAGAAATTGAAGTTTCCAAGGTTCCAAACAAGTCCCACATGCCTACAAACATGCTCAAGCATCCATATGCCAAGTTTCAAGACTTACAGTACAAAATTGCACAGTCAAAAACCCTAATTGCTCAACAGTCAATTGTAGGGGTAAAATGGTCATTTGACAGTCAAAAGTTCAAATTTTTGATCAACATCTTATTTTTAAGCCACAAACATCATTTGATCAATTCTTGATCATGATTCTCAAGGCATGGCTCAAAAAGTCTCAAGATGCAAAAGTTTCCATATTTGGACAGTTGAAAAAGTCAACTGTAACTTGACCAAGGCATAACTTCCACATGGTTTATCACAAAAATTCCATCCAAAGCTCATTTTGAAGAGAAAGACATTTCCTACAACTCCTCTTCACACTTAAAGTCCAAGAAATGCTCTCACAAAAAGTTATCAATCTCAACATTATAGGTCATTTTCAAAAGTCAACAAAAAGGCACTTTTAGTCAAAGACCATAACATGAGATTGGTAAATCAAAATTCCATGGGACCAAAGGCATTGGTTAGAGGACTGCAAGACCTTTCCAAAATATCCAAGAACATGATCAAAGCTTAAAAATTGAGCATGATATGCCTTATGGAGGTTGGGAAATTTTTGGGAATTTTGAAAAGTCAACTTTGCTTCAAATGCCTCAAAATTGCTAATGGGCCTCAATTTCTTCCAAGAATCATCACCCAAAAGCTATGCACGACCCATTGACCCAAAGGGGAGTTATTTCATCATTTTTTATTATTTATTTGAATTTTTATCACCATTAATTCATTTAATTAAATAAAATATGACAAAAATAGCAAAGCATGTGTTTTAAATCTTTTTGCAGCATATTCTCTCATTTACTCACTCAAGATTTCGTGCACACCCTAAAAAGGCAAGAATCTTCATTTGATTGGCTTGAGAAAAGTATGAAAAAGATTGAAAAAATCATGGAAGATCACAAAATTCAAAAGCATTGATTCCAATGTTTATGGACTTGGATTTCTACCCTAATTCATTCCATATACATACCAAAACCTAAACCTAATCAAGAGGACCTGGAAGCTGCGCCCAAGAAGAATACACACATTGCACTTTTCTCTAAGATTTTTCAAAACTGAAAACACAGTTAGAGTTTGTTTCAAGGCAAAATAACCATTCCATAAGCTTGCTTACATTGCCAGGGATCTTTCCCAATCAAAATCAAGTCTTCATACAGCCAGAAACGGTAGAATCACGTGGCCCTGTTCTCAATTTTTTCCATAATCGTATTTGCATTTGCACCTCTTTTTCATATGTTTTAAGCACTGATTCATACTAACATGGTTGTTCTAAAGCTGTTGGCATCATTTAATTGAGTTTTTAAGCCCTATACACGAATCCACCATGGGAGTTCGTTAGGGTTGCAGAAGTTTGAAATTGGGGACTTTTGCATATGGAAAAATTAGGCAACGAGACCAGGACCATTGAACTCAGTGCATATGGACGATTCAATCCCACTAGTCGCGCTCTTTTTATGTTTGCGTATGGCCTAATCGCTATTTTCGTGTTCTTCACTTAGTGGGGGTTTAAAACCCCCGCTATCCATTCTGTTTTTTTTCAGGCCAAAGCGAAGAAGTGGAGAAGAAGATAAGTTGTAAGCACGTGGTTGGTTGATTTGAAGCTTGGCGCGTTTTTTTCATTATTACAGCCACTAACGCTTTTTCATATATGTTGGTCATTGTTCAGTATACATAAAAACCAACGCGCTTGGCTGAGTGGTTAATGTGTTGTCATGCAATCAATGGGACCTGGGTTCGATTCCCAGGTCCCCAATACTCTTAATATTTTTTCTTGCAACATGATCAGGTACACTGACTCTCCTATAGCCCACCAAACGTCCAGCGCTGGTGCTCGCCACATGGCCCCTGAGATCAATCCAAAAGCCAAGATATGAGTTCCATCATGCACCTTAGTCCAGGGGTCTACACGTGACCATCAAAAGTCAACCAGGCCTGATTCAAATGGGCCAAAATTGCTTGGAAAATACCTCCAAAAGGGACAACCACCCCCCATGTTTGCCTTCTTTTCTCTATTTTTATTCTTTTCTATTATTTATTTTAATTATATTCTTTGTTTTATTTAATTCCTTAGAATAAGTTTTATAATATAAAAACACACAAAAATCAGAAAGTCAAAATAAAAATATATTTTATTATTTAATTCACTAATGCTTTATTTTGTAAATAAATTTAATAATTAACTTAGTTTTAATTTTAGGTTTAATTTTATTGCTTTCTTAATAAAATAAAAAATATAGAGATTAGGGTTTTTATACTTTTATTCCTTTTTCCTTTTTTACCATTATTAATTATTAATTATTTTTATAAATAAATATGCCATTAAATAATTAGGTTAAAACTAGGTCAAACTTAAACATTTTTTTAATAAATTAAAAATAGTTTAGAATTAGGGTTTTAATTCCATTTAATTTTCTCATTAAATTCCATAAATACAAAAACTCCAAAAAATAAGTTCTTGCTTTTATTTAATTTAATTAATTTACGACTTCGATTTAGTTTCTTTAAAAGGGTCCAACGCCCTCGCATTCTCGATTTTATTTCTTTTCGCACAGTTACTTTTATTTCTTTTTTTTTTATTTTAAATTTCATGTACTTGCCCCAAAGCCTTGTAATAGATTAATTAGGGTACTTACTTTCCGCATTTTTATTTATTCAAATCGGGTCTTGGTTTAATTTGGCGATGTAGACACGCGCCTTTGTAATAGCGTAGGACTTTTAAATTCCGCACCTTTTAACTGCTAATAATTTGCATGCAAGAATGAATGGCCAAAAATAAAAACAAACGTAGATCACCAATGCATGACAAGATAAACATAATTGAAAACGAAACACAAATCACACACCACTCCTAGGGTACGCCTCACTGTTGCCTTGCCCCTCGAAATGTGGTCGTCGAGTAGAGGACGTTTTAGTAAGTCCTCATGTCCATGAACATGGCATGGGGGTAGCTTCTAAGGTGTCTTCCTATTGCTCTGGTGACCACAATGTCCCGAACCCTCGAATTGACCCGAACACCTCCAATGGCGGTGCTACCTACCTCTCAATGGTGGGATGGCATTATCTTAAGGACATTTACACAGACGAATTCCTTAGGGTAGGTAGATGACTCGTAGATACTTGCTCTAATTCAAAACAAATCAAAAACTCTTTTCACACCGACACTTTGCAAAAAGCTTTCAAAAACAACTTTTCAAACACTCTTGAGGACTGATACAAGAGTCGAACTGAAATTTTAAATGAAACTTTTTCAAACCCACTTACCTTGAAAAGCAAACAAACATTTTGAAAACACAAATGAGCAAGTATCTAAGATCCCATGGATAACCATGGATAGAAAGGGTGCTAACACCTTCCCTTTCTATAAATCTACCTCCCGAACCGAGAACTAATCTCAATAAGGAATTTTTCTGTGCTTTTGTCCTTTCCATATTGGAGAAAATAAAAGACGGTGGCGACTCTTGCTTCTGCGACATTTCGCGAACCAGCGTTAAACAGTCAGTTCCAGATCCACTGATCACAGAACTGGCGACTCTGCTGGGGAATCTTATAAAGTGAGGTGTACCTTAGGACTAAGATCACTTGTGTTTTCAATTGTTGTGTTTGTTTGCTTTATTATTGTGGGTTGCATCGGAGTTACATAGATCCTAACCCGGATCTGGGGATACCCTGTTAGGTAGCATAAGCTGTGAGGGACCTGTCCGGCGTAGACCGACATGGGTGAAGCAGTGGCTACGTTGGTGTGGCACCTTGGTCTGTACCGATATCCCTTGTGTCGCAACGAGGAGAATATGGGTCTTCTGGGGAGTCATTAAGCACCAACCGACCTTAGAACCTTAAATGACCCAACTTGGCCAATAGAATAGTAGCAGTATGCTACGCCCATTGAGGCTAAACTCTCGTGATGGTTCTGGCCGCAAGAAAAGATTGCGATGCTGGAGTTATGACCGATTGAGGGTAGTCAATGATATTGGGATCCTCTAAGAACCCGGTTACTTTTGATAGGACAGGTATGAACCAACAAACTGAAAGAGGGTAATACCCAGACCTCATGCTGACCTAAACTCTAAGGGCTTCTCTTGTGTGACTTGTGTGCCTTCGTACTTGACTACTTGCATGTTTGTCATCTGACACATGAACTACTTGCAGGTTTTGTTTATAGTCCTTAATTGGGACTCATAATAGGGTTTACTAAGTTTCTTGCAGGTTTTGTTTATAGTCCTTAATTGGGACTCATAACAGAGTGTACTGAGTTTCTTGCAGGTTTTGTTTATAGTCCTTAATGGGGACTCATAACAGGGTTTACTTACATCACTCCATGCATACCATAACATCATACCATTGCATACATCCTAACACATTTCAAGGATCTCAAGGGCTTGTGATGCAGGTCATGATGAACCAGAATGTCTAGCAAGGGGCAAAGGGGATTTATTTTCCTCTAGTCAGGTTGAGGATCCGAGTCAGAGGCTATGACCCACTGGATATGGTGAGCCTTTGACCCTTTGAAGAAGGACTCTCAATAACATGAAGTTCCTTCATTCAAGCCACAGGATTCAAGCTCTAACAAATTTCTTGTTTACCCCGCGAGGTCCTTGAAAACATTGCATGCATATCATACATATCATTGCATTACAGGTACCCTTTTGACAGGCCACTTACCATCTGCGCTGTTTATTTCAGCAATGGCTTCCCGACAAAACAACCAGGACCTTCTTGCTCAAGAGACTCGGTTCGAGGAAATCCTCCTGAATCTATCCAAAGGGCAGGAGGAGCTGAGAACACTTCTCATGGGGACTTTGGTCAGGAACAGCGCTGAGGATGAACGGCTGAAACGTCTGCAAGCTGAGGTGGATGCAATGAAAGCCCAGATGCTGGGGCAGGTGACTGCCATTCAAGGTTTAGCTCAAAGATAAGAAGAGCTCGGAGTTCTCATCAACCAACTGCTTCAGGGTAACCAACTGGGGCAAACGTCTAAGGGTAAAGAGCCAGTCGTCATTCAACCATCTTTGAGACAAGGAGATAGGGGGAGAGCTCCTCAAATGGCTCCAGTGTCACAAATTCAGCATCAACCTCACCAGCTTCAGCCAGACAAGCCCAGGAGGCAGTTCACCCAGCTCAATATGTCGCTGTTTCAAGCTCTACAATGCCTGTTGAGATTGAATCTGATCACATTAAGGGCTCATCCCCGGAACCCCAATACATCATCTCCTGCCTATCATCCCAATAAAAGGTGTGCCTACCACTCTGCCAGTCCAGGACATGATACAAATGAGTGTTGGGCTCTGAAGAACAAGATCCAGGACTTGATTGATGAAGGAGCATTGGAGTTCACACAAGATGGTCAGGCTGAGTTTTTCTACCATCCCTCCAAAGCTCACCATTTGAAGTGACAAGCCCTGAGACTAGAAAACTTTTGTTCATTCGAATGTTCAAGTTGTGTTGTTCTTTGATTGTTTAAACATTTATTCATGTTAAACGTTGTTATTCCATTAATGCATCGCTTATGTCTATTTTGAATCAATATATTCGCATTCGCTATTTTCAAAATTGCTTCCATTTTTTGATGTCAACTCTCAATTAATAATTCTAAGCCTCTTGAGGGAGGATGACGAAAACGATACCACAATCTATAGTATACTTTTGAACAAACCCCGCTGATGAGGTACAGGCATTGTTTCAATCCCTAAACACTGGAGTTATAAGGAAGATAATCCCTCGTCAACCCCTCTGAGCCAAAGAAATAGGAGTTTTTCTTTTCGAAAATTAAAACCCTTTATCATAACCTGGGGTAGGGTAGTTCTCTCAGTTCATCCAAGTGCATAACGAATGGCACCAAAGAGGTCCTTACAAAACAAAAGACAATGATGGTTCCGAATAATCATAAAGACAGGCAGTCATTACCAAAAATAAAAACCCAATAAGTCAAAACCTATGAAGGAGACTTACAAAACTGGGGCATCCCGCTGACTGTAATCACAAAAGAAACAGTTCAGGCAAAATTTAGGGATAGCGAAATCAAAAGGAAAGAGGTCACACAAACCCTCAATAAAAAAAAGGAATGACTGCCTATTCAAAATAAACTATCAACATTCGAACCATCACGGGAATATCAGGACAAAAACTCAAATAAGGTCTAACGCACGATCAGCTGAGTTTAGGATTGAAGAACATCACGAAGAGCGGGTGGGTACAAATAATTTGAGCCTTTATCCTTTGTTTCTTAAACCATGAACCAGGCCACGTTATAACCCTTAAAAGTCCTAGCTGAAGCATGGGTTAGTTTGAAAGCATACTGTTATGAAAGGTATCCTGACTCCTTAAGGCTTGTGATAAAATACGGAGTTGACATCACGTTTTACAAACATTCACTTGTTTTATGAAAAAAAATGCATTTCCAAAAAAACTTCGAAATAGACATAAGCTTTGCATTTTTAACATAACTTTGTTTGCATATGAATATTTGTTTGAACAGCAGAGAAATTTGCACGAAGAATATGTAATGAACAAAAGTCCCCTCAACAAAAGAGTCACCTCTAGTGGAAGAAGCACTTCCAATCAAGGGGAAGACCTGATCATTGTCCGTCATCTGGGGCAGTTAAATCAAGATTCAGAGAATCTCTCAAAGGCCAAACAACCAGGGGCAAATCTCCCCCTGGGTCACTTAGGGAACTCCAGCAACGAATCTTGCATGATCAAACATCTTCTGGTGGCATGGAAAAACACTTCTAACATGGGCAACTCCCTACACTCTGAGAGCGTGGACATAGTCGAAAAATACTACGCATAATCAAAGACCCGCTAGGTTGACACACCTAGGCAAAAATAAGGGCTTCCCGGCGAACCAAAAGGGTTCGGGCAAAAATAAGGGATGAAAATTAAAAAAATCCGTACACCCGGCAAGTCGAAAACCTGAAAAGGCGGCTTGGGCAAAAATGGGTATCCCGGTGGACTGAAAACCCGAAAGGGCGGTCCAAGCAAAAGTTAGGGATCAAAGCGTACGACCATGTCCTGTTGACTTATCACCTGCCTACCAGAAGAAGTTTTGTCCATCAACAACTATCAGCACCTCCACAGGTATCTTCCCCTCCCACATCAGAAACAGGGGCAATAATGAGTGGTCTAAGCAATCTAATTGCTCGGTCCACCAAGGTATCAAGGTAGGTTCAGCTGAAGAACATAACCAGTATATCTTAATTCCCCAGAGAGTGAGTCAGCAAGTCAATGTACTCTCCCCAAGCAAAGCTATATTATCAGCCTTAAGGAAGTTGGGTATCCTCCAGCAGATCTCAACATTCCCCAACAATATATAGATATTCTTAACAAGCATCCCCGGCAGTTTTGGTCTAAGACTGTTCCCCGGCGGTATACCAGGCATTCAGCGGAGCCACTTCCCCAACATATCTCAAAAATTTCCCCAGGAGAGTCCAATTCAGATTACCCCAGGAAGGTTTGAATCAATCTCCCCAACAGGAAGCTTACCCCCAGTAGATTCTGGAAACTTGCCACCTACAGAGCACGAACGCGTCTCCCGGTTTTATTCAAAAGTTATTTCCCTACCAGGACATAATTGGGTTATCCTCAGCCAAAAGCCATGGAAAGATCGTCCCCGACGAAGCCTTCCTATCCCCAGCGAAGTCTATTACCACTTCCAACATAATAATGGTATCCCCAGCGAAGTTACCATCAACGTTCCAGCAAAATACCTCTCTCCCCACAGAGTATTGTTCCCCAGCAAGATCGCTAGAATAATTTTCTCCTCGCAGAGTAATCTCTTCATCAAGTTTATTCCCCAACGGAGTTATCTTCTCCTACCGATATTCTTGCAACTATCATCCCCAGCGGAAACAACAAAGCATTGTTCTCCAACATCAGCCCAGGATGTGACTTCCCGGCACCCGTCAAGGATTTATTTTCCTAAAACGAAAACATACATTCATAAACATCACATACATCATGATACATGCATAAACGCATCATACCTTACTATCTCATTTATGTTGAGAACATCATTGCTTGATCCATATCATGCATTGCATATGACTGACCTTTACCTTTCAGGAAAGATCCAGTTAAGTTCTCAGCTATATTCCAAGACCTAGTCTGGTTCAGTTAAATCAACCCTAAGATTTTCCTGATTCTTATCCAGTCAAAGGCCTTCTCTGGTTCAGTCAGATCGACCCTAAGATCTCCCTGATTCTTATCCAGTTGAAGATATTCCAAGACCTTGTCCGGTTCAGTTAAATCGACCCTAAGATTTTCCTGATTCTTATCCAGTCAAAGGCCTTCTCTGGTTCAGTCAGATCGACCCTAAGATCTCCCTGATTCTTATCCAGTTGAAGATATTCCAAGACCTTGTCCGGTTCAGTTAAATCGACCCTAAGATTTTCCTGATTCTTATCCAGTCAAAGGCCTTCTCCGGTTCAGCCAGATCGACCCTAAGATCTCCCTGATTCTTATCCAGTTGAAGATATTCCAAGACCTTGCTCGATTCAGTTAAATCGACCCTAATATTTTCCTGATTCTTATCCAGTCAAAGGCCTTCTCCGGTTCAGCCAGATCGACCCTAAGATCTCCCTGATTCTTATCCCAGTAGAAGACATCCAAGATTCTCTCAGCGTTCCTGTTGAGGTAGTAATCGTCCAAGATTCTCTCAGCGTTCCTGTTGAGGTAGTAATCGCCCAAGGTTCTCTCAGCGTTCCTGTTGAGGTAGTAATCGCCAAAGATTCTCTCAGCGTTCCTGTTGAGGTAGTAATCGCTCCAAGATTCTCTCAGCGTTCATGTTGAGGTAGTAATCGTCCAAGGTTCTCTCAACGTTCCTGTTGAGGTAGTAATCACCCAAGGTTCTCTCATCATCCCGTTGAGGTAGTAACCATCCCTGGTTCATTCATCACCTTTTGAAGCTCCAGATTCAATTCCTGTAACCAGTCAGGGAACATCTATACAAAGAGTTTGAAGACCAGCTCCTGTAACAGGTCAGGTAATCATTTTCTTTTTCAGGTACGCAAGTTATCGCTAAAGAATCTCTTACGCGATCGACACCCAGATGGCATCTATAAGCCCATCCACCTTCTATCACCTCTCAACATGGCATCTATAAGCCCATCTTCCTGTTCACTAATCTCCAAATGGCATCTGTAAGCCCATTCCCACCATCACATTATTATGTGAGCGCAAATTTCTGGGCACTCTAGCGTTCAATCATCTTCCACCTTCGGATTACGAAAGACACGTCAGCCAATCTACATCCTCAGGTCTAAGAAGATTGAACAGGGGCAACTATTGTACCCCAAAATTTGCCCTCCCATATTCTTCAAGATTTGCAAAGAGCATGCTTCAAAATCTCCCAAGGGTTGCACAGTTCAATGGCCTCCTAACAGTCAAAAACTAGGGTTTTGGTTCTGGCAAAGAAATTGAAGTTTCCAAGGGTCCAAACAAGTCCCACATGCCTACAAACATGCTCAAGCATCCATATGCCAAGTTTCAAGACTTACAGTACAAAATTGCACAGTCAAAAACCCTAATTGCTCAACAGACAACTGTAGGGGTAAAATGGTCATTTGACAGTCAAAAGTTCAAATTTTTGATCAACATCTTATTTTGAAGCCACAAACATCATTTGATCAATTCTTGATCATGATTCTCAAGGCATGGCTCAAAAAGTCTCAAGATGCAAAAGTTTCCATATTTGGACAGTTGAAAAAGTCAACTGTAACTTGACCAAGGCATAACTTCCACATGGTTTATCAAAAAAATTCCATACAAAGCTCATATTGAAGAGAAAGACATTTCCTACAACTCCTCTTCACACTTCAAGTCCAAGAAATGCTCTCACAAAAAGTTATCAATCTCAACATTATAGATCATTTTCAAAAGTCAACAAAAAGGCACTTTTAGTCAAAGACCATAACTTGAGATTGGTAAATCAAAATGACATGGGACCAAAGCATTGGTTAAAGGACTGCAAGAACTTTCCAAAATGTCCAAGAACATGATCAAAGCTTAAAAATTGAGCAAGATATGCCTTGTGGAAGTTGGGAAATTTTTGGGAATTTTGAAAAGTCAACTTTGCTTCAAATGCCTCAAAATTGCTAATGGGCCTCAATTTCTTCCAAAAATCATCACCCAAAAGCTATGCACGACCCATTGACCCAAAGGGGAGTTATTTCATAATTGTTTATTATTTATTTGAATTTTTATCACCATTAATTCATTTAATTAAATAAAATATGACAAAAATAGCAAAGCATGTGTTTTAAATCTTTTTGCAGCATATTCTCTCATTTACTCACTCAAGATTTCGTGCACACCCTAAAAAGGCAAGAATCTTCATTTGATTGGCTTGAGAAAAGTATGAAAAAGATTGAAAAAATCATGGAAGATCACAAAATTCAAAAGCATTGATTCCAATGTTTATGGACTTGGATTTCTACCCTAATTCATTCCATATACATACCAAAACCTAAACCTAATCAAGAGGACCTGGAAGCTGCGCCCAAGAAGAATACACACATTGCACTTTTCTCTAAGATTTTTCAAAACTGAAAACACAGTTAGAGTTTGTTTCAAGGCAAAATAACCATTCCATAAGCTTGCTTACATTGCCAGGGATCTTTCCCAATCAAAATCAAGTCTTCATACAGCCAGAAACGGTAGAATCACGTGGCCCTGTTCTCAATTTTTTCCATAATCTTATTTGCATTTGCACCTCTTTTTCATATGTTTTAAGCACTGATTCATACTAACATGGTTGTTCTAAAGCTGTTGGCATCATTTAATTGAGTTTTTAAGCCCTATACGCGAATCCACCATGGGAGTTCGTTAGGGTTGCAGAAGTTTGAAATTGGGGACTTTTGCATATGGAAAAATTAGGCAACGAGACCAGGACCATTGAACTCAGTGCATATGGACGATTCAATCCCACTAGTCGCGCTCTTTTTATGTTTGCGTATGGCCTAATCGCTATTTTCGTGTTCTTCACTTAGTGGGGGTTTAAAACCCCCGTTATCCATTCTGTTTTTTTTCAGGCCAAAGCGAAGAAGTGGAGAAGAAGATAAGTTGTAAGCACGTGGTTGGTTGATTTGAAGCTTGGCGCGTTTTTTTCATTATTACAGCCACTAACGCTTTTTCATATATGTTGGTCATTGTTCAGTATACATAAAAACCAACGCGCTTGGCTGAGTGGTTAATGTGTTGTCATGCAATCAATGGGACCTGGGTTCGATTCCCAGGTCCCCTATACTCTTAATATTTTTTCATGCAACATGATCAGGTACACTGACTCTCCTATAGCCCACCAAACGTCCAGCGCTGGTGCTCGCCACATGGCCCCTGAGATCAATCCAAAAGCCAAGATATGAGTTCCATCATGCACCTTAGTCCAGGGGTCTACACGTGACCATCAAAAGTCAACCAGGCCTGATTCAAATGGGCCAAAATTGCTTGGAAAATACCTCCAAAAGGGACAACCACCCCCCATGTTTGCCTTCTTTTCTCTATTTTTATTCTTTTCTATTATTTATTTTAATTATATTCTTTGTTTTATTTAATTCCTTAGAATAAGTTTTATAATATAAAAACACACAAAAATCAGAAAGTCAAAATAAAAATATATTTTATTATTTAATTCACTAATGCTTTATTTTGTAAATAAATTTAATAATTAACTTAGTTTTAATTTTAGGTTTAATTTTAATGCTTTCTTAATAAAATAAAAAATATAGAGATTAGGGTTTTTATACTATTATTCCTTTTTCCTTTTTTACCATTATTAATTATTAATTATTTTTGTAAATAAATATGCCATTAAATAATTAGGTTAAAACTAGGTCAAACTTAAACATTTTTTTAATAAATTAAAAATAGTTTAGAATTAGGGTTTTTAATTCCATTTAATTTTCTCATTAAATTCCATAAATACAAAAACTCCAAAAAATAAGTTCTTGCTTTTATTTAATTTAATTAATTTACGACTTCGATTTAGTTTCTTTAAAAGGGTCCAACGCCCTCGCATTCTCGATTTTATTTCTTTTCGCACAGTTACTTTTATTTCTTTTTTTTATTTTAAATTTCATGTACTTGCCCCAAAGCCTTGTAATAGATTAATTAGGGTACTTACTTTCCGCATTTTTATTTATTCAAATCGGGTCTTGGTTTAATTTGGCGATGTAGACCCGCGCCTTTGTAATAGCGTAGGACTTTTAAATTCCGCACCTTTTAACTGCTAATAATTTGCATGCAAGAATGAATGGCCAAAAATAAAAACAAACGTAGATCACCAATGCATGACAAGATAAACATAATTGAAAACGACACACAAATCACACACCACTCCTAGGGTACGCCTCACTGTTGCCTTGCCCCTCGAAATGTGGTCGTCGAGTAGAGGACGTTTTAGTAAGTCCTCATGTCCATGAACATGGCATGGGGGTAGCTTCTAAGGTGTCTTCCTATTGCTCTGGTGACCACAATGTCCCGAACCCTCGAATTGACCCGAACACCTCCAACGGAGGTGCTACCTACCTCTCAATGGTGGGATGGCACAATCTTAAGGACATTTACACAGACGAATTCCTTAGGGTAGGTAGATGACTCGTAGATACTTGCTCTAATTCAAAACAAATCAAAAACTCTTTTCACACTGACACTTTGCAAAAAGCTTTCAAAAACAACTTTTCAAACACTCTTGAGGACTGATACAAGAGTCGAACTGAAATTTTAAACGAAACTTTTTCAAACCCACTCACCTTGAAAAGCAAACAAACATTTTGAAAACACAAATGAGCAAGTATCTAAGAGCCCATGGATAACCATGGATAGAAAGGGTGCTAACGCCTTCCCTTTCTATAAATCTACCTCCCGAACCGAGAACTAATCTCAATAAGGAATTTTTCTGTGCTTTTGTCCTTTCCATATTGGAGAACCAGCGTTAAACAGTCAGTTCCAGATCCACCGATCACAGTATTAACATCCTTTCCATCCATAGTTATCTATGGGCTATTAGTTGCTTGCTAGATCACTTGCTTTTGTTTGAAAATGTGTGCGTTGTATGGTTTTTGAAAATATTTTGAAAAGGCGCCTTCGTTTAGGAAAACTTTGTAATTGTTCTAGTTCGTAAGAACGTATACAAAGTGTTGAGCTTTTGAAAATATTTCATGTTTGGAAAATGCTTTGAAAGTGTTTTTGAAAGTGTTGGTGTTTATTTTGAAAATAAGCAAGGATGTTTGATTTGAAAATGAGCAAGCAACTAGGAACAATCTACCTACTCAAAAGTCTTAGTTCATTTCTTCCTTTCCTTTGATATTGCTATATTACCATTGATTTGGTAAGAAGCCTTATCTTTGGATATAAAGGGACGGGTGTGGGTCATCGTATAGCCATGATAACAATGTTGTGAGATATCTTAGCATTTCTCTTTGAGGGACTAAGATCATTTTGAAATGCAACATTGATAGCGTCATTGAGGGACTATGATCTTTTATTTTTCGATTGTTTTTTGCTAAGATACCCCACATGCATAACATGGCCATTTTTGTAAGGAAACAAAGCGGAATTACCCTAAGGGTGAAAGTGTGCAAGTGTGTTTGATTTACATGCATTGTTTTGTCTTGAATTAGGGTTTGCTATTTGTTGGTTTTAGTCTTTCCATACAAATCCTAATTACTAGCATTTATATAAAGCGATAAATTGCAGAAAGTAAAATTACTACGCTATTACATTATTAGGGAGGGGGTATACAAATTTAAAAATGGGGATTTTGCAAGAAAATTAAACTTAATTATCTATTACAACCATATTGAATATTGTACAAAATTGAAAATAAAATGCAAGAATATAAATGGGAAAAGAAATGATTTTGTTTGGATTTTTAGGAAAGGGTTTTAACCTAATTAAAGAAAATGATTAGTTAAAATTAAGCAAAATTTAACTTAAACTAATTAAGAAATAAATTAAATTAAAAAAAGTATTTTTAGGGTTTTTTATGAAAAGGTTTTAACTTAATAAAAATAAAATGAAAATTAATTAATTAAAATAAACCTAAGTTCTAAATTGATTTTAAATAAAAAAGAAAATAATATAATAATTAAACCTAAGTCTAAATATTAATTAATAAAAAAATAAATTAATTGGTTAAAAGAAAATGTTTTTGTTATTTTATTTTATAAAGAAAATAAAATATATAAGTGTAAATAATAAATAAAAATATTTTGGATTATTTTATTAATAAAAATAATAATAGTAATAATAATGATAATAATAAAAATAATAAAAACAATATGAAATGAAAATAAAATAAAGAAAAAGAAAAATGAAATAATAAAGAAAATAAAGGGTCAGGGGTGCAAAAGTAAACAGGGGTTAGAGGTCAGCAAAAAACAAAAGCCCAAAGGAGTGGAAGCCCATGCGCCTGCTGAAACAAAAAATGGAAGAAAAATGTGAGAAAGAGCAAAAGGGTACCATTGGGGCTCGAACTCAGGTCCCAAAAGTTAACAGGCGCGTGTTTTACCATTGGGGTGGATATACATTCGTTCATTAATACAAAACCATAAATATATATTTGAAAATAAGTCAGGAGGCCAACTTCATCTTCTTCCTCGCGCCAACAAACTGAACATGATTTTTAAAACTTGTAACTTCTTCATCTCTCAACCAAAATGGAAAATGTAAATATGAAAGTTGTTCCATTTTTTCTCACGAATCCAACCATATAAATAACTAAAGCTATAAATCAAAGATGAATGGGAATTTTTTAAAGTACTAAATTCTGACCTAACTATTTCAGAAAGTTCAAACTCAAAATTCTCACTACTCAAGCAATATAAATGAAATATATGGACATGTATAGTTTCAAGGAAATGATGTCTACATTTTATCTTCACAAGTGCAAGTCTGACAATGCCTAAATAATGAGTTGAAAAGTCAGAAAATGTACCTCAAAAATAGAAATCGTGAAATGAGTTTGAGCTTGATTCAAGGTGCTGCAATGATCAGGTTAGCTTCCTTTAGTCTCTAGGAAGCTAATGTAGTGCTAAGCTTTAGTTGAGAGTGGCTGAAATGGCTTGAAGAAGTTAAGTTACAGACTCTGTTTTTGAGCTTGGACAATGGTGAAAATGGTGTTACAGTTTAGAAACAGGGATTGGGATGAGTTGTATTTGAAGTAAGTATGCTTTTGAGATGATTTGGAGGGAAAATGCACGAGTGGTTTGAGAGATGGGAATTTTTTGGTCAGGTCCTGCACAACAATGGAGTTTTTGTGCAATCTAAGTTGTCAGAGAGTTTGAGTGAGTTTGAGGGTGTTAATGCTCGTGTGTTAAGTTGCATAATAGTTTCTCAATGTATAGGAAAAGATTTTAAGAGCTTTTACTGATCATAAGTACAAGTTCACATGTTATGGCTCTTTTTCTTGTTTTTGAAGCAAGCTTGATACACATTGTCCCAATGCATAGTACAAGGCTATGTAGAGTGGTTACAAGATTTAAACATGTTTATCTGACTTTGTATGTTGAGTGTGTGCTGAACAAACAAGTTAGAGGCTCAAGAAGAATGGAACTTGTGCATAAAGTTACTTTTCCAAAATGACAATGTTGCCTTTCTTCCTAAAATGGTATTAAACATGGGAAATACATTGAATGCTTGGATTAAAGCTTCTAGCAGCTGTGTAAAACATTAATTATGGAGTGACAAATAAGTTTTAGGCATGCAAAGAAATATTATGCAGCCTAGCATGGATTTGGTTCATGTGTTCATCAAGAAATGGCTTGTAATTCAAGTTTGAAAACCCTAACTTCTTGCCTTCGATTCTCCTTGATCAAGTATGATCTTAATGATTTCTTAGACATTTTGGAAAGCTTGTAACATCCTCTACAACCTCTATGTTGGAAATTTTTAAAAATTAATCTTGGTACTATGTGAAAAATTTCCATGAAGTTAGGTCAAAATCCTGCCTAAACTAGGGCAAAATTTCACTAAGTTTCCAAGTTTCACGAACATGTATTCACAAAATCATAAATTTAAATCCATCTACAAATTTCATGTTGGAAGTTTCCTTTGAATCATCTTGCACCATGGTGTAAATTTGGCTCAAAGTTGTGAAAAAAATATGAATTTTCCAACACTTAGAAAATTTTTTAAGTTTAGAAATTTTGACTTTTCAAAATGAAATATTTACTTTTTGATTTATTGATGAACAAGTTTCATATTTTGAAATGTCTTGATAAATTGTGATCTTTGGGACTTGATTTTGACCAAAAAGTCAAAGTTTGACTTTTTAGTGTATATTTGACTTTTGATTAGTTGACTGAAAATCAACTATCAATTAATGGATCTTGAGGAATGTTTTGAGCCATGCAATTAGGTAAAAATGATGAATTTTAATCCTCGAGATCATAACTTAAACCAATCAATCAATTGCTAGGTCAAAAATCAGAAATTGCACCTTCTTAGTCAAAACCCTAATTTTGACCATTTTGCCCTTTTAATGATCTGATCAAATTTCTTGAGGAATTGTGGTCCAAACATGATCAAATGAAAAATATGAGTTCATGATGTTGATATGGATAAAAAATATGAAGTTTGACTGTAAATTGACCACAGTTAACTTTCCCCCAATACAACTGATTTTAGGTCAACTGATCAATTGACTGGCAAAAATGTGATTCAAGACTTGAAACTTAACATGAGCAATCTTGAGGGTCCAAAATGATCCATGAAAGTAATTTGGGGAATTAAAAGTCTATTTGTCCTTGTGCAAACTCAAACCCTAATTTTCAGTCATCAGTACTTGAGGAGGTGTCTTGAGCTGATCAAACCTTGTGCAGTCTTGAACCAAGGGAGATCTTGTGAGAGATTACTTGAGAAATGAGATGGCAAATTTTGGGGTACAACAATACTGTTACAAAAGGTATCATGAATCCTGTAAGGCTTACTGTAAATCCTGAATTGAATTCATGTTTTTACAAAATTCTTCTATTTGCTAAAATGCATTTTCAAAACTTCGAGACAAACATAAACTTTGCATTGTTTGGATACCGCTATTTGCATATGGCTATTTGTTTGACAACAGAGAAAGTCGCACGACAAATATCCAATGAACAAAAATTCTCTTAAGAAACACAATCACTTCAAATTGGAAGACACTTCCGATGACAAATCTCCTATAAGCAAGGGGGCATGCCATGTTACTGTCCAACTCATTTGTGGCAGTCAAGTCGAGATTCCAAGAAATCTCTCAAGAAGTGTTGAATAACCAGGGGCAGGTCTGCATCTGAATCACTTGGGGCATTGAACATGAATTCCATCAAAGGGTCATATACGACCAAGCAAACATTTTATGGGAGTGCTACAACACTTACTGTTATGGACAACAACAAATTCCCACAAAGTCCTTTTCATAGGGTGATCCCCAGTCAAGTCCCCACGGAGTTATTTCAATAACATTATCCCCACAAAGTTGGATTCATGAAATCCCAGCCAGAGTTTCAATCTCCAGAAAACCCTCTTCCCAGCTGATTTGGTCTCAAGAAGAATCCTCAATGACTTATGCCAAAGGAAAATACCTCTTCAGCAGTTTGTCAAATTTTCTCTTCAACAGCGTTTATTTCCCCAACAAACGGAAAAATTCACCAGCTTAAGTATTCCTCTCATACTGTCATAAATTAAGGGACCACAACCCCTAATCCCTAGTGAAGTCATCAATGAAGTCAGCGTAATCTCTGAAAGTTACTACAAAGCCTGGACCTGACCAGATAATAGTTCAAAAGCACCTCTTCCCCAGTAGAGTTTGCCACTATCCCTAGTGAGTTGCTGTGAAGCCTAGAAACCGACCAGATAACAATTAACTTTTTTATCCCCAACAAGTTGTTAACTTCCATTCTCTCCAATCAAGAGATAACTCCCCAGTAGAGCAACAGAAGACTAGAACTCCTGAACTCTTTTCCCCAAGCAGAAATCAACACTCTCCACAGAGTTTCCCTCAAGCAAAGTCAATATTCCCCAGCGGAGTTCTCCTCAAACAACAAAACAGGAATCCCCGGCTGAAACATTCTAAAACAAGGTCTGAAGGTGTGCATACTCTTCATCCCCAATAGCAGCTCGTGATTTAATTTCCCAAGGCTCACCAACATTTTTCAAGGGCTTATTTTCCCAGACAAAGATACACTTCAACAACATTTCACATTTCACACATCATAGCATATGCATACGAAACGCATATAGCACTATCTCATTTATTTTGAGAACACCATGCATTTCATACATCATGACATTGCATACAGCTAACGCTTTACCTTTTCAGGAAAATATTAATCAACATATAGTTATCATCAACAATTTTCAACAGGTCCAAGATTAGTTTCTGAAGCAAGACAGAGCAACTACCTACGTGACCAGATGCAGCATCACACAGGCTCATCATGAAGCAATCTTACATGGATTCCTTCCCATCCTGAATCAGCCCTATCCAGGCTCCTTCTCATATATTTCTAGATGAAGTTTCACATGGACTCATCCTGAAGCAACCCTACCCAGGTTCCTTCTCTTGAATCTCTAGATGAAGTTTTACACGGATTCATCCTGAAGCAACCCTACCCAGGTTCCTTCTTATAAATTTCCAAATGAAGTTTTACACGGACTCATCCTGAAGCAACCCTACCCAGGTTCCTTCTCATGAATTCCCTAGTGCAGTTTTACAGAGACTCATCCTGAAGCAACCCTATCCAGGTCCCTTCTCATGAATTCTAAGATGCAGTTTTACACGGACTCATCCTGAAGTAACCATACCCAGGTTCCTTCTCTTGAATTTCCAGATGAAGTTTTACACGGACTCATCCTGAAGCAACCCTACCCAAGTTCCTTCTCATAAATTTCCAGAAGAAGTATCACATGGACTCATCCTGAAGCAACCCTACCCAGGTTCCTTCTCATGAATTTCCAAATGAAGCTTTACACGGGCTCATCATGAAGCAATCTTACATGGATTCCTTCCCATCTTGAAGCAGCCCTACCCAGGCTCCTTCTCATATATTTCCAAATAAAGTTTTATATAGACTCATCCTAAAGCAGCCCTACCTAGGCTCCTTCTCATATTTTCAGATGAATTTTCACACAGACTCATCCTGAAGCATCCCTACCCATGTTCCTTCTCATGAATTTCCATATGAAGTTTTACACGGACTCATCCTGAAGCAACCCTACCCAGGTTCCTTCTCATAAATTTCCTGATGAAGTTTCACACTAACTCATCCTGAAGCAACCCTACCCAGGTTCCTTCTCATGAATTTCCAGATGACGTTTTACACGGACTCATCTTGAAGCAGCCCTACCCAGGTTCCTTCTTATGAATTTCCAGATGAAATTTTACACTGACTCATCCTAAAGCAGTCTTACCTAGGCTCCTTCTCATATATCTCCAGATGCAGTTTCACACGGACTCATCAGCACTACGCAGGTTCCTTCTCATAAATTTTCAGATGAAGTTTCACACAAACTCATCCTGAAGAAACCCTACCCAGGTTCCTTCTCATGAATTTCCAAACACGACTCAACACGGGTCCATTCCAGCATGGCATTCAAAATTAAATCGATCAAAGATTTATTCTGACACTTCTCCCAGTTACAGTCAAGCTTAGACTTGGTTTAATTTCTATCAATAATCACCTTTGAAAGGCATCTATAAGCCCATCTCTGACAACTCTCCATCATCTCTCCAAATGGCATCTTTAAGCCCATTCTCTACACAATCAACTAACACATAGTCGAGTGAAAATTTCTGGGCACTCTAGTTTTCAATCACATTCAACCTTCAAGCTACAAATGGCAACGTGCCTGTTGTACCCCAAAATTTTCCATCCCATTTCCTCAACATTTTCTCATCACAAAACCCTTGGAGCTCAAGATCCAGTTAGGGTTTCCTCTGCTCAAGACTTCTCCTTGCTCTGTTGACCCAAATTAGGGTTTGTGATTGCACAAAGAGATTTTGACCCAAAGTGCCTAAGATGACTTTCATGCTTCATATTGGACTCCCAAGTTTACCCATACCAAGTTTCAAGTCTTGATTCCAAGTTTTGCCCAGTCAATTGGACAGATGACCTAGAAATCAATTGTATTGGGGAAAAAGTCAACTGTGGCCAATTGACAGTCAAACATCATGAAAATTGACCCACATCAACATTATGAACTCACATGGACCATTTGATCAAGTTTGGATCACAATTCCACAAGGAATTTGATCAGATCTTCAAAAGGGCAAAATGGTCATTTTTAAGGTTTTGACTGCACAAGGCAATTTTTGACTGTTTGACCTAGCCAATGGCAAACCAAGCTCACATATGGACTCAAGGACCTCATGTAATTATCTTGACATGCTCAACAAGTTCAAAGGATCCCAAATACACAAGATTGATAGTTGAATTTCCCAGTCAATTGATCAATTTTGACTGTTTACTGAAAAGTCAAACTTTGACTTTTTGGTCAAAATCAAGGGTCAAGGTTCATTTTTCATCAAAACATGCCAAATCATGAAACTTGTTCACCAAGAAATCAAGAAATGCAAATTAGGGTTTGAAATGGAAATTTTTCATAACTTAGATTTTTCTAAGTTATGGAAAACCCTAATTTTTTCCCAACTTTGCCCCACTTTCTCACCAAGATTCATTTGGATTCAAGAAAAAGTCAAAACATGAAAGTTGTAGCTTGTTGCATAATCTACAACTTTGATTCACAAAGTTTTCCCAAAAGAAGCTTGTATCTCAAGTTACAATATTTGGAACAAGGGTACCAAATCATTCTTAACTTAGTGAAATTTTGACCTTTTTAGGCAAGTTTTTTACCTAACTTCAAGACCATTTCCCGTACACTTCCACTTGGAATTTCAATTTGCACTTCAAAGATGGATTGTAGTACACATTCCAAGCTTTCCAAAATGTCCAAGAAATTCTCAAACAACCTCATGGTTAGGGAGAATCGAATTTTGCAAAATGGGAAAAAGTCACTTTTGTTCTTGGCCAAGACATGTTCATACATTGGTGCCATTTGAATTCAGCATGCTTAAGCTACATTGCAGGCCTCTAATCCCATTTTCACTCAATAATTCAATGCAAAACCATTGTGCCAAGATGTTGTTCTAAGCATTTGGACATTACATGGAGAATTAACCCTTAATTAGAAAAAGCATTATTTCCATTTTGAAAAAGTAGAACTTTATGTCCATTTTGCAAATCCAGTGGTACAGTCCAAATCTTCTTGGCACAAGTTTATGAGCAAATTGCACTGATCAAGGCCAATGTATGCAGCATAGTGTGAGGGCCTGTACAGGCTAGAAACATCAAGTGACCATTGTTTGCTTAAAGTTCAAGAAACATTGCATATGACATACCAACTTCCATATCAGTCAACCAAGCCTTAGAGAAAGTTATCAAACACATTCCAACATTGATCCTAAGCTAAAGCACGAGCCTTTCACCTCCAATACCTTCACAAACTCAGAACCACCATCAAACTTCCAAAACAGAGTGACCTCTGCAGATTAAGTTCCAACTCTCATCCCTGTCATGCTTTCTTGCTAAAAGCTCTTCACACACCTTCCCTACCATCAATGCAAGCTAACCAAAACCTAAAACACGACCTGTAATTCCTCTAACCAGTTCCACCATTTTCATTTTCTTGTTTTGCAGTTGAAGTTCTCTAGCACGATTCAAGAAGTTTAAAGATAAAGTAAAGCTTGGAATAACATCCCTGGACCTCAAGGAAGCTATACCAATCATCACCTTGCACTGAAAGCTTCTCCATTGCCAGATACAACTTCAACTGAACAGGTAAGTTCATGAACTCGTATCTCTCTTATTAGGCATTGTTAGCTTTAGGTTTGTGAAGAAAACATGTCACAATCATAGCCCTGAACATGCCCATATGATTAGATTTCATTTATATTATGTGTGCTGCAAGAATTTTGAGTCTGAACATGGATGGAAAACTAGGTCAGGAATTGGGGGAGAAGAAATTATCCCTCATCTTAGAGAGTTAAGTCAAGTTTTTTATATCCCTGGATTCGTTTCTCTCATGCTCTACACTTTTCATGTTGAAAGTTTTGCTTAAAAGTCCAGGAATTGGGAGATAGAAAACGCGTGTTTGGCTTGAACAAAGGTGTTCTGAGGTTGAAGATGACTTGGTTCTGGGCTGGGCCTGTTTGACATTTCTTTTTGCACCATATCTTTACTTCTGCACCCCCTGAGCCCATTTTGCTTATTTCTTTGACTTTTTGACTTTTTCTTTTTTGGATTGGACTTATTTATTTTTTCTCATGATATTAAAAATATAAAAAATATTTTTCTCACCATTTTTGAATTTATTAGGCATTTATTTGGTTTTCTTTTAGTTTGTACATAAATAAATAAATACATATACTTTTATTTAAAATACTAAAATAGTGCAAATACATTTTTATACATTTTTATTTTGTTTTTACTTTCTGAAAATATTTTATAGGAAAAAATACTTTTTTTATTAAATATTAAATATTATTAATTTGTATATATAATACATATTTAGTAAATAATACATATATATATATAT
>CATIWC010001339.1:0-83603 GCA_948472305.1 Vicia faba
AGTCCTGCGCAAACTCAGCCCCAACATTGCACAAAAGAGGCAACTTAAGGCATGCACCTTAAGATTTCAAAGTCAGCATATCAAAATATATTCAAACTCTAAGATTTTCCCTCCACTTTGGACTTTGTTTTTTCTTTTATATAATCCCAATTGTTGTTTCAACAAAAAAAAAAGCCAAGGAAACTCCACAAACAACCCAACCAAATTCCAAAACCCTTTTGTCTCAGTACATAAAAATCACAAACAAACTCAGGACCAACAAGCCAGAAAACAAGTTCTTTAGCATCAAAGTTATGATCACCAAACACCATCATCAACAAACCCTTGGTCTCAATACATAACTCAAAACCAACAAAAATCATCAAAAAAAATATAGCCAACCCATCACTGTAAAATCAGAGGCCAACATAATCATAAAAACATCACAAAACCAGAAGCCAATATAGCCAAACCATCACTGTAAAACCAGAAGTCAACATAGCCATCAAAACATCACGAAACCAAAAGCCAACATAACCATCAAAACATCACAAAACCAAAATCAACAAATTTTCAGAGCATCAAAAAGCCAGAAGTCAAAAAGCCATAGTTTTTTTTCAAGCAAATCAATAACTCAGAGATATGGAAAAGGCCAAACCCTAATCTTCATTGTTATCCTACCCCAACAATCATCCCAGTATATTCAGAAGAAGAGAAATAGATTCAGAAAATACCGGAAGCAGAGATTTCAAAAAAAGGTTCGAAGCTCACAATTTTGGAGAACACGGTTTCCGTTCTCCCTTTTTCTTTATATTTCTCTTTTTCATTTTGAATGTTTCATCATAAATCATCATCGTTCGCCACATCTTTGTCCTAGGGTTTCCGTCCACCCCTCTTTAGATCTAGGGCTTCAGAGTAAAAATCTGCAAAAGTTAACCATAGATTAGTAACTAGAGAGAAGAGAGGATCAGATTGATATAAAAAATGGTGTTTGGAGTCACGCTGCTGTTGTCACCGCCGCGAGACAATTTCCAGCGCGGACAGTTAGCCTTCTCCAGTGAAGACTCAGAGCAAGAGAGAATAGAGAATGCGTATTAAGAGAGAGAAAAGAACATGAATTATGAGAACCATGGCCCAACTTAGTCAGTTTTGTTTTATTTGATAATAATACCTTGGTCCAATCTGGTGGTGACACTTGTCACCACCTCTTTAATCCCTCCCTTTAATCACCCTGAATAAAACCCCTATTGGGCTTGTGCTGCAAATCTTCCTCAGGCCCATCTGAATCCTCTCCCATTGTTTTTTTCATTTTCTTAGTTTTTGATATAAAAAAAAACTTGATTTGCTTCTTTTAATTAGTTTAGATTTATTTTAATAGACTTAGACTTTTGATTTTTATTTTTAGATCTTAAGATTAATTTAGAATTAGTAAAAATTATTTTTTGAGATTTAAATTAGTTCACATTTAAGTTAGTTTGGATTTAATTTAATAACCTTATAATTTAATTTATCTTAATCAATTATTTTTCTTAAATAGGTTTTTATTTTTCTTTTCAAATTCTCTCGCAAGCAAAAATACCAAAAATACTATTTCATTCATTTCACCCATTAACTTTATTTAATAGTTTATTTTAGTTAACTATTCATTTCTAATTCGATTGGGTTGTATTGCTTGTTTATTTAAACTTTTATAATGCATCGTCGATTTGATTCATCCCCATTTGTAAATTTGTATCCCCCATTCCCGAAGCTCTGTAATAGCGTAGAATTTCAATTTCCGCATTTTATTGTTTACTTATTATTGTATAGTAATTAGGCGTGTATGGCAAGATAAAAAAATAATCGCTAGATAACCTAATTTCAACAAAATTAACTTGAAACGAACACACTTCTTCACACACGCACCTCTAGGGTAACCTCGCTTATTGCCTCGAAAACACAGTCATGTCCCTTGAATATAGGACATTTTAGCAATGACCCTTCGATAAAAAGATCGTAATCCCTCGATGACCCTCTATGTTGCCTTCGATAAAACGATCTCGTCCCTTACAAAAATTGCTAAAGCGTCACATAAGTTGCTTTCGATGACTGTAAAAAAATTGACCCACGCTTGTCCCTTTACATCAAACAATGGGGCTTCTTAACCAAATTAATGGTAAGATAGCAACATTAAAAGGAGGAAGAAAAGAACAATTGAAAACCTTTCGAGTGGGTAGATTCACTCCTAGTTACTCGCTTGCTCACGACAAAAAC
Organism: Vicia faba; assembly: GCA_948472305.1. Taxonomy (NCBI): domain Eukaryota; kingdom Viridiplantae; phylum Streptophyta; class Magnoliopsida; order Fabales; family Fabaceae; genus Vicia; species Vicia faba. The sequence continues at coordinate 2,233 of CATIWC010001339.1, forward strand.
ATTTTTACACCAACACGTTCATCTCAAAACATTTTCAAAAGACAAAATATTTTGTATACGTTCTTATAGAGACGAGAAACATTGCAAAACATCTTTTCAAAACCACTTTCAAAAACACATTCCACAAACACATCTTTAAACTATTTTTCGAAACAACATTTTGTATATGTTCTTATAGAGACGGGAACCATTGCAAAACATCTTTTCAAAACCACTTTCAAAAACACATTCCACAAACACATCTTTGAACTATTTTTCTAAACAACACTTTGTACGCGTTCTTATAGAAACGAGAACCATTACAAAGACATTTTTCAAAATATTTTCAAAGCCCACACCACAAGCACACTGTCAAAATAAAAGCAAGTGATCTAAATGAGTAACTAAGAGCCCATGGAAAACAATGGATGAAAAGGGTGTTAATACCTTCCCTTTTCATAATCTACCCCCCGAACCCGAGAAATAATCTCGAAAGGTCTTTCCTGTGCTTTTTTACCTTTCCTTTTGGATAAAAGAAAAGTCGGTGGTGACTCTTGCTATCCGCACAGATGCGATCAAAATGCAAAACATCAAGTCAGTTCTCCCACCATATCACACCCGCATTCTCTCAATTGTCTGTTAAGTTCTTCGTGTTCATCCCTTTCTTCAACAATCTATGTCAAAGTTCATAACCTTCTTCTCAACTTCAACAACTTCAACAATGATGAACTCACTACAACAAGAGGCCATTATATTTTCGAATAAGTTGGAACAAGCAATGAACACTTTTGGGTCTTCATCATCAACCGTTCCACCAAGTTCTTCAACTCCCATGGTGATTGTTTCATCTTCTCTACCCATCATCGATGAAAACCACATTACAAAGAATTTTGTTCAGGTTCATTGTATTACTCAACCACATGATTTGATTGTTCTTCGTGAATTTCTAGTCAATTTTAACAATCTATGTTCCAATAGTTGTGACCTTATAAGGGAAGAATTGAATGCTTAAGGCTGGGAACATTATTTCACGAGGCTTCACGGTCTTGTGTATGAAGCTTTGGTGAAATATTTTTGGATACATGCTGATTGTGATAACCTGCATGTGGTTTCTCATGTGCTAGGTGAAAGAATCATCATAACTGAAAAGTCGATAATAGATATTTTTAGAATGCAACATCTAGAAGGAAAAATAGTCCATGGAATGAATAATAAGTCCAGGTTTGTGAAGGAAAGTATCAACATATCTATCTTCAAGAACTACTCTCCTGATAAGATTGAGTACAAGAGTAAGGATCGACATGATATTCTTAGGATTTAACATAAAATCCTTACGGGTTGTATCAACTCTAGACCATCTTCGCTCATATGATTATTTCAATGTTAGTCAGAAGTACATGTTGTACTATCTGATGACTCATTAGAAGATATTTCTTCCTTCTCTTATGTTCTAATATTTGAGGGACACCATCAGAAAGACCAAAACCACAGATGATCCAAACAAGAAAATTCCAAATTACATTCCCTTTGGACATCTTCTGACTGATATCTTTATGGAAAGTGGTTTGGTGAAGTTTCTGATTGAAGAAGCTCACTACATAGAAGATTTGGCTTCTGGAATTAGAGAATCTTTCAATGCACGAAATCTGAAGAATATGGGACTGATAAATAAAGTCGGTGTTAATCCTATGATTGTTTCTTCTACTAGCATCATTGGCCAAAGACTTCCAGTGGATAACTTTCCTCTGTTTACCAAGGGAGATAATCCATAATGCATTGCTGCTTATGTACAGATGATGGTAGAAGAAGGACATGATATGTCTAGCTTCAGATACATTGATTTGGCTCCTCCTTTGGTTCCAATTGATCCTTCAAAAGGAAAGGGGAAGAAGAGTTTAGAGGCTTCTGAGCCTGAAAGGACGAAGAAGAAGGAGAAGTCTCAGGCTTCCAAGACTATATCTCTGGCCACTTGTTCTAAAACTTCAAGTAAGTCTGCTACCTTTGTACCTGTTCCTGAAGTGGTTTCAAACATTGTTAATGAATTATCATCCACTACAACTTCCATTCCACAAGCCTATTTTATTCCATCTATCTTTGTTCCACCATCTACCACCACCATATCTTTATTTGATCCTGATACTACCATAATTCCTCCAACAACACATGTTTCTGTTTCAACCCCCATTCCCTCTCTCACAACTCCCGTTCCATCAAAACCACTTCAAAACTTCACCTCACACATAATCACTTCCATATCTGAAACTATCCCACCCCAACCAGATTCTGAAACCCTTAATTCAAAAATATCACAAACCTTACTTCGATTCGCCTTTTCTAACCAAGAACCCATCTACCATGATTCACCCACTTATCATTCTGATCCACACTCCCCATCTGATCATGAAATGTCTGAAATGACTATTTTCGAACCTCTCGAAATCTCCACCTCTGAACCTTTCTCCATATCTAATATTTTCAATCTCTATGAACAACCATCTAAACCAAACCCTTATGAACAAGAACTTGACTTAATAGTTTATGAAAAACATGTCCCCAAAACCTTGGATGAATACATTGATATGTTTCGAAACAAGTCCAATAAGAAGGTTGTGAAGCTGCGGGAAGAGGTAAGTACAAGTACTAAGCCTCAGGATCTGGACGATTCTTGGAAGCTTTTTCAAAAGTGGGTGTCTTCTGAATTTGAGAGGCTGATGAGCTTTTGTGAAGTATCTAGATTTGTTAAAGTTCATATGGTAGCTAAAAGAGAATAAGCAAGAGAAAAAATCAGATTCTTCAAACTCTTTGCTGCAAAGCAAAGAGAGACTGAAGCCAGAGAGCTTAAAGAAGTTGAAGAAGCCAGGCTCAAAGCTGATGAAGATGCTAGATTGGAGTAGCCAGATTGGCTAAGGAGACTGGAGAAGAAAAAAGGGAAAGGCAAGAGGTTGCGGTTGTCTCATCTTCTGATCCCGTCATTCTACGTCTGGAACAAGAAATTAGTGTAATTAGCGAAAAGAAACAAGTCTTCAGAGAAAGCATAAATTAACAGAAGGTTGTTAATGATCGAGTTCATAACATGCTTTAGTTGATTCTAGAAAAGCTATCTTCTCAAACGCCATCTTCTTTTGGACCCTAGACTCTTAGGATTTTTTCCTTTTGCTCTGAACCTTAGGATTTTGTCTGTTTCTTTTGTTTTTATTTTATTCTTTTTCTGATGTTATCATTTTGAAGTCAAATGTAGTCTCATTTTTACTTCTTTCACTTCTTAGTTTCTTTTCACACATTTCCTTCTTTTACTTCTTATATTTTTATGTTTTTCACACATAACTATATTTTTTATTATGACAAAAAGGGGGAGTAAATAAATGAAGTAATATTTTGATTCTAATAATCAAATTCTCTGGAAAACGTCTCTGAAATAAGGGCAGATGCTTACATTCTAACCAAGATAAACGTTTGTTTCTATTAGAATTGTTTTCTTTTTCATGAATCATGAACTCTGATTGGAATCAAGATCTGAAAGTGTTAAACAAAGTTTTGTCTAACTTTTGGAATCAGACTCTGAGAAGGTTAAGTTCATAATCAGGCTCTGAATTGAAATCTGGAATTAGTATCTGAATAGAAATCTGGAATCAGACTTCTATTGGAATTTGTTTTTCGTGACACTGAGTTTTCAAGATCTCAGTTGACATGATTGGCATCAAGAATAAAGACTCTCAAGATCTCAATATCTGATCTACTGCAACCATGGGGAGTTTTACCCAGACGGTTCATAATCAGGATATATGATATTCACCAAGTCTTAGATTCAGGTGGAGTTTCATAAAAGGATAAGTATTTATCACCCTTCTTATCTTTGATACTTTTTCTGATTATGTACAAAATTTTGTCATCAAAATACATAGTTTTGTCATCATCAAAAAGGGGAAGATTGTTAAAACAAGATTTGGTTATGCAATTATACCTCTGAGTTTTAATGATAACAATGAGTATGTTTGTATGAACAATTTTGGTACTCTAATGTTTGTTATTTTTAGTATTTAACAAACAAGTTTTGTTTCTGATGAAAGGCGTTACCAAGTTATCAGAAGAGACCAAGTTTCGCTTATGCGCTACATAAGTTCTGATGAACGTTAGCAAACCACTTCAGAAGGCTCTGAAGTTTATACTCTGATACACGATCAAAGAAACCAAGTTCTAAAGATCTGAAGACAGACGTTCTATTGAATAATCCAGATGCTGAAGACTCATGTTTCTGAAGACAAAGGGTTCTGAAGATCAAGTGCCGAAGACTCTGAAGACGAAGTTCTGAAGATTTGAAGTTCTAATGACCCAAGTTTTATTTTCTTTCTTCTAACTCATGCTCAGTCAGAAGCCTCTGAAGTCAAGAAGATAAGGTTACATGGTACAATAGTACATGGTACAAACAAACGTTTCTCTCCACTACCATGAAAGGATGGACGCGTTGTACGATCTTGTCCTCCACATTGAAACAAGTTGTCAGCTTTCTGGAATTTCCAGAAATGCCCTCCAACAAATATATTATTTTATTAGCTATATATATGCTTGAAGACAAACGAAAAGGCTGCTATTTTATACGTTTTCTCATAAGACTATTCATAAGCATTTCTTTATTTTCTTAAGTCTATTATTCTTAAAATATAGTTTACTATTAGCTTGTGTATAAGCAAATCTATTGTAAACAAATATTTTTCAAACAGTTGTTTGATTGTACCTTAAGGGACCAGTTGGTCAGTATCCTTGTGAAGTCTAAGATTAGCGTGTCTTAGAGGTTATACGTGAGTCACTTGTAGTTAGCTTGTGCATTGTAATTATTTGTGAGATTATTGGATTAAGACCTTGTTTGATAAGGCGAAATCACCTTGGCGGGTGAACTAGATTAACTTGATAATTTTCAAGTGAACTAGTATAAACATAACTTGTTCTTTTCTTCTTGCATCTTTAGTATTATTATCAATAGTGAAGATAAATTGTTTTTAGTTAAAAGGGATTCTTTTTAAGAAAAGTTTTTTATTTAAAAACCCAATTCAAACCCCTCATTTCTTGTGTTGTTCACACCTACATAATCAGTTATTCCATTTTATTTGACCATATGTATTTTTCTTTTGAGCCATATTTTTCATATATAAGAGATTCATCTCCTCGTTTGAAAACACATAAGAATTTGTAACTTCTCTAATTGTTAACATTTTATCAATCTCTTAGTCTCTTTTTAATATTTTTCTTTCACCAAAGTTGCTTTATTGTCCTGTGAGTGAAAATTACTTGTGAGAAAAGTATCGTATTGATGTTGTGCCATAGTTTTATTTTCAAGAGTTGGATACTCTTGAAAGATTGAATATGCTTCTTTAGATTAACCATTGAAAATCTATATTTGGTTGTAGAACTTAATTTGCAAAAGTTCTATTTGGTTATTGAGATTAAATGTAAAATATCTACTTGGTTTATGAGTTCATCCTGTGAAAAAAGCTCTCTTTTTGGTTGGGGGATAAACCAGTATAAAATATCTTGATTCATTTGTATCAAAGGTTCGTGGGCATAATTTCTAAAAGCTCAAGTATTTATTGGAACTCTCGAGAATATCTCTTGGGGACAGGACTAGGTCAACCATTGAACTTAAAACCACAAACTACACAAACCAAATGCTACAAACCAACACTTACATAAAGAGTAATTAGGGCAATTTTCACTTATCTCACAATATAATAAATAGGAATTTCATCTTTGACACCAGATATAAAGGCCATCTTCTTGTCAATAAGCTCTAGATGAATCTTAATAACCTACAATACACATTCAAATCTCCAAAATCAAACATGACCCTAAAAATATAAACAATCACACAAAAAAGTAGTTAAAAAATCTTACAATATATTCGGATCTCTAAAACCATTGAGCGGAAAAAAATACATCTTTGTCTTCATATTTGAAGAACTCGATAATCGTTGTAATATAATCAGGTTTATCATCTTTAGCCTAAAACAACACATTTCAGAAAATCAACACCGTAAGAAAACCCCCAATAAACAAAACATATAAACCCTAAATATTCAATATTGAACAACATTGGACATACCTTGAGGTAAATAACGGTGTTGGTGGCGAAATACATACAATGGAATCGAACCGGTGGACAGAGGAGGAACAATGAGCATGTTTTCCGCCAAAATGGAGAGAATGAGGAACAATGAGCGGCGAAATGGAGAGGAAAAATGAAATTGAGAGAGAAAGAGGGAGGATGAGAAAGAAAGAGAATATGAGGAACATTATAATTCAATGCATTAATATTATTCATCTTTTCCGTGTGACTTTTCAGTTTAAAATTTGTATTGAAGAGAGAGAAATCAATTAATAAAGGCAAGTGTGTCTAGACCAATTTAACCTTTAAAGTTAGAAAAATAAACTTGAAATCAAAAGGGTATAATTGACTTTTCCAGAATTCTTATATGGTATATTAATGATTTATTTATTAAAACTAGTAAAGGACTCGTTCGTTCGCACGGATCGCGTAAAGTCGATATAAATATTAAATAAAGATTATATAGTTATGGTTAAGAAATGTATATAAAAATATATACGGATTAAGAGAAAAAAGTTTTAAATGATGATTATCACATAAATTTTAATTTAATTTATTAAGTTGTAGTAGTCGTCAAGATATACATAGAAATAGTGTTGAAAAATATGAGTATATGGTCTAGTACACTTCACACACATATATAAAATTGATTATTTACCCGTGTGTTTGTATGATTGTGCAATATCGTTATAAATATCAAACAAATATAATATAATGATGGTTAAGAAATATATATAAAGAATATACAAATTAAATAGTATTAACCTGACATAAATGTATATTTTAGTAGTTTAAGATGTTTAAGATATTCCCTAATAGAATAATAATCAAAATAAAAAACAGAAAAAACAAAATTTAAATAAAAACAAAGAATGTGCCTAAAGATGTTGTAAGGTCCATCGGAAACCCTAATTATTAAACAAGGAAAAAGGTAAAGAAAAAAACATTAAATCAATTACTGAATGACCAATTAAAAGCATACGATACCTCCCTCTGCCTGTCACGTTTCTATTTCACCGTCGATTCCTTCTCATTTCTGTTTTTCTTTTCATCTTTCTCTCCTTGTTCTCAAACTCTTTATCTCACTCCTTGTTCTTTCCAAATCTCATAACAAACAACAATAATTCTGCTTTCATTCTCACAGTTCAGTCTTGCTACTCGATTGTTTTCACTGTTCTGATTTCGTTTGCATAACCTCAAAACTACGATCCAAACTCTTTATCTCTCTCGTAAGTCACTTATTACGGTTTTGTTTCAATAATCATCTCTTTGTTTCGACTCTGTTCAATTACAAAAGTTTTATGGTTTTGATTTCAGTTTTCACAAGAAAAACAACAATCAATCAACACAACTACACCTGGATTCGTAGATTGAACAAGACAAAGTTTAGAAAATAAATTGAAAATTCTTCACAGATAAATTCTTTTCATATACTTCTATTCTTGTGTCTCGAATCAAAAGTGTTCATAAAAGCTCTCTAATACTACAAATCAATTTGTTTAAGGCTTTATTTTTAATCTTTTACAAACATATATGCCATAGAAAAAACATTTACGTCCATCACTGCCAGTCTGCCACGTGTCAAATTAGGCTACTATTAATTATTTAATTTTCTTTTTATTTTAACAAAACATTATTACGTTTGCAAATTCTCTATGTTGTCTTTGAAATTAAATCCATCATTAAATTTTTCAAAGAGTATCAAAATAAAAATAAGGGTTAATACCTATTTTCACCCCTGACATATGGGGTGTATTTGAAAAATCCCCCTGCCAAAAAAAAAGTTCCAATTGTTACCTTGACAAATTTTAAAAGTTTCAGTTTTTACCTTGAGGATGCCACATCACCTAAAAGGCTGATGTGACTTAAAATTTTTTTGTCCTTTAACAGGAAGCGAACCATGGACATACTGTCTGCAGTGAACGCTTCTTACCACTAGACCAATGCATTTTCTTTGTTACATATATGCATCAATAAATATTCATATCATTAACATATTAAATGATTACAAAACTAAAATGACTTTTGAAACATCACTTATATAAGCCACTCATATCATTAATATATATTCCAACTTTTTTATAGAGACTAAAAACCAAAATTGAAATATTTATAGGAACCAAAACATATTTATCTCTATAATTAATAGTTAGTATTTTCCGTAATTATAAATAATTGATTTATCTCTTATTTTACTTCGAATTTGCTGCTAATCTACTTTTAATATAAGAATTTTAATGTGCTTTTACTGAAACATTTTATGCAGCTTATTAGAATTTTTTGGAAATATTTCTTTATCTCTGTGGACTATTGGCTTAGACAATGGTTTAATTTAATTTTTTTAGCTTATTCAAAAAAATAATAATTAAATTTCCACCATATTGTAGACTTTAAATTGTGAATGTGTAATGCAGCAACATAGAGTAACATGTAATATGCTGATGTTGGAAAAACCATATATAAATAATATTTTTAATTTTAGTAACAAAGAAATATTCATATCATTAACATATTAACATATATTGTAGAATTTAACTTTAGATACTTTTTTATATCTTTTAATATTTTTAATTTCAAAAGTCATTTTAGTTTTGTAATCATTTAATATGTTAATGATATGAATATTTATTGATGCATATAAGTAATATTAATATGTTAATGATATGAATATTTATTGATGCATATATGTAATAAAGAAAATGCATTGGTCTAGTGGTAAGAAGCGTTCACTGCAGACAGTATGTCCATGGTTTGATTCCTGTTGAAGGACAAAATTTTTTTAAAAATTTGTCAAGGTAACAATTGGAACTTTTTTTTTTGGCAGGGGGATTTTTCAAATACACCCCGTATGTCAGGGGTAAAAATAGGTATTAACCCTAAAAATAATATTAGTAGTATATTACTTTATTATATTAATAATAATAAAAAAAAAAAAGTGGGAGTAATTTGTTAGATTTTGTTTTTCCATTATTATGAGTCCCGCCAGAGCCATATTTATTTTCCCCAAATTTTCGGCAAGAAATATCCTTATTTGTTTTCCCTCTCTTTTCCTCCCTCATTTTCTCCTTTTCCGGCACCACTCACCGCTCATCCTCCGTTTCCGACCCTACAATTTCCTCTAAACGCCAAAACCTCGCTGTTCCAACATTCAAATCCTTGAAAACTTTAACCAATCACTTTTCATCCTTCAAAAAATCTAGCAGATTTTACATAAATTTCAAACCCTAATTTTCTCAAAGTTGATTCCACATTAGGGTTTCCCATGTCGGTCGGTTTAACCCCAACACACCATGTCATAGTTCAAGCTCTCTTGTCACGGGGCCCACTCAAGGAGAAAGACCTACACTCCATGTTTGAGGACCTCACTAAGAAAAATCCAGGTTTTTAGTTTTGATTGCTACTATTTGCGTTTCATTTGTCCGCTTTTTATTTTATCATGATTTTGATTCTATTGGTTCGTTCTGGTATAGGCACTGATCGTCGGCTATTTGATGCGTTTATTCTGGCAATAAACAAAGCTCTAACTTGTGCTAATTTTGAGTTACGTGCGTGCATTGATCAATATGATGGCCAAGTTTATTATGGAGTTGTTAATACTGTTTCCGATGAACAATCGAAGCTCGGGACTAAGTATTCAGTTCCGCAGATTGCTTTTTATAAGGCCATTGTAAGTGTAATTGAACTTGTCTCTGTTTTGCGCACGTCCATTAAGTCTTTGATTATGCACGTTTCTATGTGAGCAATATCATTTGGTTGTTCAGTTTAGTAGTTTGGTGCTTGATATTATGACATCTTCAGACTAATCACTTATTATGTTATTTTAACTTTAACGTCAAACAGATTGAAGCAATAGTTCAAGATGGCACTTCAAATGGTTTTATCAACACCATTGGTGCTCTCAATCTTAATTTGGATAGCCAGGTTATAAATTTTCACCTGCTTACTTTTTTTTTGCTTATCAGAAATTGAGTTTTGATTTAATTTACTAGCCTTTGATACTGAGAAGTACGATCATTGATCAAACATATCAATGTAAGTCACTTGCAATTTACAAAACAGATACATGAGATTTTTTTGGTGGGTGGACAGGGCCAAATAACCCTAATTAGTGAGAATCTACGTTTTAATAGGTGCAATCAATTGTATATGTAACTTGTTTTATTATATAATCTCTAGTTTTCCTCTGATAGACACCACCAACTCTCATCTCATAAAACTTGGATTCTACTTACTTCTCTTGCTCTTATCTAATGGCAGGGCAGACCTTTGATTGCAAAGTCTTCTTCCCAGCTCATGTTTAGAATTTACTCGTTGTCTCAATGGCGGGTCTAGAAAACACTCTATAAATTTTTATAAAGAAACACATTACAGTATAAACTTTTATAAAGTATATAGTATATACTCTTATGGGAAAAAACTCCAAAATAGCGAAGCTTATACAATTACAATTGTCATCTACATATTTTAAAAATGTGTTATGAATTTTCATCGTCAAATTATCATAATCGCTCTCTTATAATTCATTTATATATTTTACCTTTATGGGGTTACAGCAAAACTATTCAATATATTCAAGTGAACTTATTTGGTTTTGTGAGGGCAGTTGCCCTTATACTACATAACACAGGCCCACCACTTGTTTCTCTTCATCAATTAGGATTGTCATTTTGCTCTATACTGCTACCCAGTTTTGTGGGATGCTATCCGGGGTGTCATTATGAAAATGCATGCCTTACGGTACCAGCTTTTCGATACACTGTTTTTTTAAACGCAGCTCTTAAATATGTTGTAACACCTATAGAGTTAGATCGCCATAGACCCATGCTGCAGTTCTATTGTTATAAGAAAATCTTCTATACAACTCACATGTTTATGATTGTTGACAATAGTGCTCAAATTTCATGGGCTATGTGCAGGCTACAATTGGGACTGGTTCAGAGTCTCAAGGAGGCCAACAACAATCTCAAGGAAGCCAACCACAAGTGCCATATGCATTTAAGAGTTTTAATATGTCTCAAAAGGAAAAAACTCTACATGAACTTGTGAGGGACTCGTGGCTTAGTTTGACCACAGATGGTGATGTTAGACTTGGTGTAAAATCATTCCTTGATCTCCGCAGTTGGTTTCGGAGTAATGAGGTTCCATCCTGTCAAGTTTGCAATGAAGCTGGAATTAAGGTTGTCCCTCTTTACATTTTTTACGGTCTTACTCTCAGTTTCATTTTCCTTTTCACATCATTGGTTGTAGTTATTTTGAATCAGCATAGATTTTTATATTTACTTTTTCTGTTGGGTTTTATATATTCTGTACCATGGAAATTGTAGGGAAAATGTTGAAAAAGACTACTGATATGGTTATTTACTTATTGATCACATTTTAAACGTCATTAACAAGTTGCTTCTATTACAAGGAACATATATAGAAAATTTCTAATATGTAGTTAGTACCTGGTGTACTTTCCCCACATTGTTGCTATTTCTAAATCTGGCAATTCATCGGTCATTGCATAACAGGCAGAGTTGTGCAAAAATGAAAATTGTAATGTACGAATTCATCACTACTGCCTGAAGCAACTTTTCTCCCAGATAAAGGTATGAAGTCTAGCTCAATTTTTACCATTTTAGAAATGTGGTGTTCCTGTGTGCCTTAATGCTGCTACTCACTGGTGTTTAGGCTGCACAAGTTTGCCCAAGTTGTGGCACTTCATGGCCATTTATAATACCCAAAGCAGAATACGTACAGACTGAAGAGGACAATGGACCAACGCAAAGCCAGCGAGCTACTGGTTCTAAAGGAAAGAAGCGAAGAGCCAATACAATTGTTGAGGATGACGAAGTTGGATGCAGCAATCAGAACGAGCTCAATGAACATAGAGGAAGCCAGCATGACAACAGACGGGCACAGACAAGGACTAGACCATGTAGAACTCATGAAGCAGATATAGCAGGCCCTAGTAGTAATTCTCAATCATCATCAGCTGTGACTGATTTGAGAAGAGTTACTCGAAAATCTTCTCGTCCAACCTAAACTGATAATGGTATTCCGTTGTATCAGAGAATGCTAGGTGTACTATATTTTGCCGCTGACTGCGAGCAGTTGGCTACTTTGGAGTATCTATTTCAAAATCAACAATATCTTGTTATCACGGTAGGCCGACATGTGGCCTGAAACACCAACCTTTTAGCTAGTAATCTAAATATCAGCTTGTAAATTTGTGTTGAGGTAGAGGCATTGATGTTATGCATATGCTCAACTTTGTTATTGCTTATTTGTGTTATGCATCATTCATCGTGTCATTATTTTTTATTATAAAGTCGACCCTCTATTTATTTAGCGTATTGAAATAGAATATTAGATGCCTAATGCCATTCACTTGGTAAATTTGAACATTTCAGGAGAATATATACGGATTTTATTGCATGGTTGGTGTATAATTAAAGTAAAATGGCAAGATAGGAGACAAGATAATAAAATTGATGTATTTTGATTCCATTTTCCATCTATGGTAGATCCAAAGAGAATGGCACATTTTCCCAACGGTTCTCTAAATTGATTGTTTATCTATTTTATTATGGCGTAGCCCACGTGATCTTATGCTTGGTATCTTTTGCTACTAATTACATGTTATTTTTCTTTAACTCACAGGTATAGTTTGTAAAAATGGTCTTTTGATTAAACAATTAGTGAAAGGCAATTTCATACTGCACTTTTATATATTTTTTAAAATTTCTGGCAAAATTCTCATAACACTATAAATTCAGATATGTATATTCAAATGATTTTTTTTTAATGAAAAATATATGTTTTCAGATATACATATCTACAAAATTCTCTATTGTAATTTTTTTTAAAATATATTGTTATTTTTATAATTAATGTATATCAATTAAAATCAAAGTGTACCAATTATATTAATAGTAAATTATTACTGTCTTTTCTTTGTCATTATATATATTATTATTTTTATAATTAATGTATATCAATTAAAATCAAAGTGTACCAATTATATTAATAGTAAATTATTACTGTCTTTTCTTTGTCATTATTGTTTTTTCCTCGTAATATTTATTATATATATTCATGGTGTATAATTATTCATATATTCTTTTTTATTTTCACATTTTATTTTTCATTTTTGATAAGCTTTAGGTTTTATTCACATTATTATTTTTTATTAAAAGTATTTTATTTGTCTCATTTTATTTGTTCTAACTTAATTTATCACAAGATATGTTTTTAAAAATACTAATATTTTGGTAATTTTTTAACCATGAAAATACTGAATTTTTTTATGTATTAATAACACTAATAATTATTTTATAACGATTATTATTGAGATTTAAAATTTATTATTTAAATTTATAAAGTCAAATATTTATCGTTGAATTGACACCTCTTAAACAAGTAATATAATATATTTTAAAAAAATATTTTAGATAATATAATTAATTTAATTGATATATCTTGATTCTAATTTTCTTAACATTTCATTAGTTCGGATATGAATATATGAAAATCTATTCAAATCGAATATTGAATTATTTCAGATATAAATATCCAAAAACGTCTTAAAAGTGAAATATTAAATTTGTTTAAATATACATATTCAAGAGATATTTTAGGATTTTCAGAAGTTTTTTCCACGTACATAAAAGTGTACTAAGAAATTCTCTTGCGAAAAACTGGACCAAATATAAGATATTTAGCGAGTGTTTTTTTTTTGTGACAAAAGATCGTCCCCCAAATAAAGTCAACCACAAGATTAAAATTAGTAAAAGAATATGCACTTAATTGGCTTCACAATGGACACCGGATACTCTAAAATAATTAATAAGAGAACTTCGCGAGCAACTTAAAGGAGCAATTCTTTCCAATCAATGACTCCACGACTTATAGTTAGATCTAATATCAATATTTCTAAAACCCCAAGCCAAAACCAGCTCCAAACTTTTCTAGATTGTCCATACATAGCTCCACCATTGGTAATATAAGAAGATCTAAGGAACAAAAATAGCCCAAATAGGAAGGACTCGTAATGATAAGCGACCATGTTTAAAAAGAACGGATCATTACGAATTTTGAGTGAATTGATTAGATAAAATTGACCTTTATTAAAAATTGTTGGAGCACAAGGAACATAAAATGCAAAAGGAATATTTACTGATAGCTTCAAAAATAAGGATTTACAATAAATTACAATAATCCACTCCACTAGGCTATTTATTCACACAAATTAAATCTAAAATATATCTTCTACAAAGATATAGGAAGATCTAAGATATATATCTTCTAACAAAGATATAAACTAAGAAATTGATCAGTTTTGATAGCCCCTGTCAGAATATCTGTCAGCTGCTTTCTCATTGTTTAGAATGATTCTGACATTTTCCATACCTTCTGCATTGAGGTATTCATCATCAACACATCTGATCTTTGTACTCTTCTCATAGTCAAAGTCAACCAACCACTTCTTGTTTCCAGTAAGATGGTTTGAACACCCTGTGTCCATATACCACAATTCTGATGAATTCAGATCATCAGGTTCAGAAGCCAACACTAGCACAAGTTCATCATCAGAGTCTCCTCTTGTTATATTTGCTTCTTCTGACTTCCTTTCTTTATTGGACCAGCAATCTCGGGCATAGTGACCAAAGTTCTTACAACAGTAACACTGAATATTCTTCTTGTCAGACTTCTCTTTTCCCTTCTGGACATTCTTCTGCCTATCAGAGTTTGAAGCTTCTGACTTTTGACCACCATTAGTTCTCTTCCTGGCTTCTGACCAAGTCTGCTTTGATGCTTCTTACCAGAAGTTACTTTGAGAGACTGCTGCTCAACTTCCCTCTCAGAAGTTCTTGCAGTCATACGCAACTCATGCGCCTCTAGACTACTTTGCAGCTCTTCAACTCTCATGGTGCTCAGATCTTTGGAGTGTTCAATTGCTACAACAATGTAATCAAACTGAGAAGTTAAAGATCTCAAGATCTTCTCAATAATTACTTATTCAGACAGAGTTTCTCCACAAGCTTTCATCTCATTAGTGATCAGAATCACTCTAGAGATGTATTCAGAAACTTTCTCGTTGTCCTTCATGTTGAGATTCTTATATTGCTTTCTGAGAGACTGAAGCTTCACCTTCTTCACTGATGCGTCACCACCGTAACATCTGGCCAGTGTGTCCCACGCAGCCTTTGCTGTTTCAGAATCAACAATCTTCTCAAACACATTCACATCCACACATTGATGGATGTAGAACAACGCTTTATGATCTTTCTTCCTCAACACCTTTTGTGCTATCTTTTGGTCCTCTGTTGCATCTGCTTCTAATAGATTATAGTCATTAGTAATAAGTTCTAACACATCTTGAGAGCCGAATAACACGCACATCTGGATCTTCCAACGATTCTAGTTTTTGCCATCAAATATTGGAAGCTTGGAATGAATATCGTCGTTTCCGTTCATCTTCCACCTTGTACAATTTACGCGGAAACTCAATGAAAAATCAATGTTTCCCAAATTCCAAAGTTTCTAATCAGGAGCTCTAGATACCAAATTGTTGGAGCACAAGGAAGATAAAAGGCAAAAGGAATATTTACTGATAGCTTCAAAAATAAGGATTTACAATGAATTACAATAACCTACTCCACTAGGCTATTTATATACACAAATTAAATCTAAAATATATCTTCTACAAAGATATAAGAAGATTTAAGATATATATCTTCTAACAAAGATATAAACAATCTAAAAAATTTCCTAAATATAAACTAATATCTAATTAAATCTAAATTAATTTTAACAAAAATAAGTTAAAGATAAAAAATTATATATCTAAATAAATTCTTGCATGATAAGTTGAGAAGTAAATTTTAATATAAAAATCACATTTACACTAAAAAAAATATAAAATATAAAATCAAGTAAAACCAACATGTAATTTAAGACCTTAAATAACTAAGACTAAGAGTATATGTTATGAGTCTGCCCACATGGTCACAAAAAGGACCAAACTCCAATAATACACATCAGTATTAAAAAAAATACAAAATTAAAGACTCAACACAAGTTTGATTTGGGGTTGAAAGCTAATTACGTGTGTCTCCTAAAAGTTTGATGTAATAATATGGAAGTTGGAAAACCAAAGTTCCAACGTTAAAGTGTTATTGTATTTTAGTGACCAATGCTTTCTCAAGCCACATTTAATGATACTTTATAATTATAATCAACTTTATAGGTATCCATCAAAATAAGTTATAAATATAGTTAAAATGATATTATCAAAATCAAGTTCTTAATGTAAGCAGCCATAATCTAAAGTATATAGATAGAAGATTTAAATATGTTTTTAGTGCTTATGATGTGATGATTTTTAATTTTTAGTCTCTTGTTTTAAAAATTAGTTTTTTTGGTCTTTAACTTTACATCTTTTGTAATTTAGTTGGTCCACTTCCAATATATGCACAATTAACCTTCTCATTAATGATATGATATTCCTATAGTGGAGTCAAGTTAGATTTTATTTCATTTTTAATGGAAATTATTTGTTTTTCATTTTGTAAATTACTAAAAATGTTTAATATTCCAATTTTATAAATATTATGGTAACTTTAATTTGCAAAAAGAAACATTTATATAATCCCTCATTTCTAGAAGAAACAAAGAACCATAATTCTATTCTCCTTTTCTTCAATTCACCATTGTTGCTCAAGCAAAACGAAGTCCAATTACCATTTACGACAATTCATAATTTGCAGGTCACACATATCTACATTCATTATTTTTTGGGAATTAAAATTCACGAAGATGAGCAAGGGGCGTTTCGATAACACTCAAGAAGTGAAGTGAAGTTTTGTTTAAGGTATGTTTTGTCGTCCCTTTTGGAGTGTCATTATGTCCCTCTTATTTTGTTGCATCATTCGTATGTTAACTTGTGATCCACCATGATTTTTCTATATTAACTTGTGGTCCCAATTGCTTTCTTATTTTATTTGTATGTTGTGATCCACCGTCTTTATTTAATGTTAAGTTATGGTCCCATTGCATGTTAATTTATTCCCTTATTTTTCAATTAATTCTCAGGCCAACTAAGAGTCATAAGGTTAAGTTAAGAATACAACATAGATGGACATTAGTTCTTGAATTTATTAAGTCGCGTGTTGATGGAGATGTTTCTGACTTGAATTGAAAGTGGGACGTGGATTACATGTCATATATGGATTTGGAGAGTTTGATTAAAAGTGACGATTATAAATATATACGGTGTATGTATGTGGTATTGGAATCCTAAGTTCATCTTTTCTCGTGGTCTTAGACCCTTGAATAATGATATTGATGTGCTACAATTTACTAAAGATGTCATAGGATTTGAGGTAATAGATGTATATGTGAAGCACAATGTAAATAATATTGAGATTATGGATGCTAGTAAGTTAGGTACTAACATTGATGATGTACAACGTACTAGTTTTGAAGTGCAAATGTTGAAGTTAATTACGAAGGAGTTGAAGAAATGGGTGGTGATTTTAATGTTGCTAATGATCATAATGTTGAAGTTAATGATGAAAATGTTTATAAATGAGTGGTGATGGTAATGTGACTGGTGATCAGAATGTTGAAGTTAATAATGAAAATGTTGAAGTTAATGATGAAAATTTTAAAGAAATTAGTGGTGATGGTAATGTTGACGAGGATTATTATTGTACCCCAAAATTTTCCCTCTCAATTTCTCAAGAATTCTCTCACAAGATCTTCATTGATTCAAGACTGCACAAGGTTTGATCAGCTCAAGATACCTTCTCAAACACTGATGACTCAAAACTAGGGTTTGAGTTTGTACAAGTACAATTGGACTTTTAATGTCCCATATAGTTTCCATGGATCATATTGAGCTCTCAAGCATCAGGTCAAAGATAGAACTTCTGAATCCTCGAAAGGAGGAAGAGGAAACTGTCGAAAGGGCAAAGCAGGTAAAAAAAGGATTTGTAGTTGCAGATAACCATGTCGAATTCAAAATCTGGTTCAGGTTGTTCGAACCACATAACTGATCGAAAGAAGTGGTTGACATATTTTGACAAATCTAAGAAGAGTAAGTTTGCTTTGATCCCCAAGCTTCATTGGGCAATGGCTTCTTCAAGCAACCTGCTTCGATCCACCTCTAAACCCTTCGACACACATAGTTTCAACACTATAAATTACAATTTAACACACCACCTAATTCATTGTGTCTAAATAATATATATTCATCATGGTTCTTAGTCTTCTGAATACTTCGACCTGCACTCCCTTCGTCATGATATCTGCAATCTGATTCTCAGTTCTGTAGTGTTCCAAATTCATCTTCCCATCTGCTACATGCTCTCGGAGATAACAGAACCTCATTTCGATGTGCTTGCTTCGACCACATACTATTGGTTCTTCTCCAGATTGATAGATGACATGTTGTTTATCTTCATGCTTTCTTCGATCCATAAGCTTCGATTGGGAAATGACTTCCTTCGAGCAACCTGCTTCGATCCACCTCTAAACCCTTCGACACACATTGTTTCGACACTATGAATTACAATTTAACAAAAAAAACTTGCTGATAATAGTTCATTGCAAGAAGAAGGTACTGGAAACACAGTCTTTCAAATGAGTAATGAAGGAAAAGTTATGATTAAAAATATGCTCTATGTATCTGGAATAAAGTGCAGCTTGCTAAGTGTTGGACAACTAGTCGAAAAGAGTTTCTCAGTTGTCATGAAAGATGGAGTTTTGAGATTGTTCGACACCAAGAACATTTTGGTCTTAAAATCTCTATTGTCGAAAAACAGGACATTTAAGACAATGATCAATTCGACAGAAGTTCAATGTTTGAAAACGGTTCGACCATAAGGATAGTTGGTTTTGGGCATTTGAAGTTTGGACATTTAAACTTTCGACCACTTAATCAACTGATCACTCAAGATATGGTTATTGGTATTCCAAGTCTTGAGATGCCTGAAAAAAACTTTATGAAGTTTGTTTAGTAGGAAGGCAATCCAGAAATTCTTTCGTTTCGACTATGCCAATGAGATCATCTTGCATACTCAAAGTGGTACATTCAGATGAATGTGGTCCATTCGAAGAACATATAATTGGTGGAAACAAATATTGTTTTGTCTGTTGATGAGTTTGGTCGAAAGTTGTGGATCTATGTGATCGAAACGAAATGATGGAGTATTCGACATCTTTAAGAGATTCAAGATGCTTGTCGAAAACCAGAGTAAGAAAAAGATCAAAGTTCTACAAAGATTCAAGATCTTTGTAGAAAGAATCAAGTTGAAGACAAAATTTTATAGAACATTGATCAAATCCATATGCCATGCTATATGGTCTTGTGTTGCAGGCCTTCTAAATTGCAAATCTCACCATAATTTAATGCTTACACCTACTCTTGAGCTATTACCCAAGTGATTGAGTCATTGTCCAAAAGATCTTTCCATCTATGGCATAAATGCATCATTACTATTCTTGAAAACCAAGCTTTTGATACAAAATTTGTCTTGAGTCCATACCTTGCTTACTTCTGATTATACTCCACTATAAATCATGGAAAGTATCCCCTTTATACCAACAACTTTGGTACTTCATCTTGGGATCGTGGAAAACTTGACATAACTTGATATTTGCATTCCAACCAAACCATAATTTGTTATCTTGCAAATCTGATTACTTCAACTTCCAAAACCCTTTCTCTATAAATGGAGAGACCATTTGCAAGCTAAAGGGGTCAGATTCTTGCGTGTCGAAAAATCTTCAAACTCTCAAAAACTCAGAACCTGCACACAAGCACAAAACTTGGCACATCCTGACTTTACACATAAAATATCAAATCCCTTCGTGCTCTTTTTTGCCTTTAGATTCACTAAGCTTCCATATACCACATAGAAACTATCCCAACCTTTAAACCACTTCTGTAACTCCTCCTTCCTCATCCACCATTTTCAAAATCCACCATTACAGCTTGACTTGTCCAAAACAGTTGGGCAAGCTACAAGACATTCTAACAATTAGAATAGCTTCAGGGAGGTCCAAACAAGTTTAATCTATCATCAAACCATTTCTGGAAGTCATATAGAGGTCATTCGAATTTCACTTCAAGAGGTAAGATTTCTTAACTGTGATATCTTGATACAAACATTTTCAGCATATACAAATAAAAGAAAATATGTAGATATCATATCTAGGAAGCTGACTATGCTCTTAGTTTTGATTTTCATTGCTTGTGTCTTAAGAATTTCAACTCTGACCAGTTAGGTTTTGATTTTGGTACCAAACAAAATTCGTGCTAACCTCTGATCCACAACTTTTAAAAGTTACATGGTTAGATTCGTATTAAAATTTTGAGCAGGTTTGATGTTTACAATTTTTGATTTGGATGAGAAATGAAAGTTTTAGAAGGTTAACAATGGTGATATGCATCCTTGCGCGTGCGAAGGAAGAAGATGAAGCCATGTTCAAATTTTCAGAAACAAGTTCATTTTATATTTAATTGAAGTTATCTTATGAATGATAACACGAATTTATATAACATATTTGGCTTAATTTTCATAGATAATATTAGTATTTTTATCTATTTATTCTATTTTATTTCTGTATTACGTTGGTATTTCTTTTGTTTCAGGTATTTGTATTAAATAAAAGATCAATTGAGAAAAGAAAGAAATTGAGGGAAAATCGGATTAAAAAGCCAAAGAAATGAAGCAAAGGGGTGATATAGCAAAAAGGAGGAGTTAAGAAGAAAGAAATAATTATACAAAGAAAAAGACTAAGCCTAGAAGAGCAAAAGCCCAGCAGAAGTTCAGTCCACAAGGTGTTACGACCGTAACAGCCTTGTGACGACCGTAACACGCTAATAGCCTTGTGACGACCGTAACAGACCTGTGACGACTGTAACGCGCTATATTTCAACTTCCTCACGTCATGGAGACGTCCTATTCCCACGATGCTGGCAGTTATACCCACGTCTCACTTCCTTCTTCAAGTGGAGACGTGTCCCATGTTCTCCCATGATTCTGGTAGTTATTCCCATGATCTCCACTAGCCTTCGTACAACATGGAAACGGGAAGTTACAAATGAAGCCTATAAATACAAGTTCAACCTTCAGAGCAAGGGTCGAAGAATTTTCTACAGACCAAATTTCTATTTTTCTACATTATTTCTATTTCCTTGTTTTAGAGTTTTTTCTACATTACTGTAATTTTCATTCCAAGTTTTAGTTTTTAGTTTTAAGTGTTAATTCTTCCTTCAAGAATTAACACGAATTATTTACTGCAATCAAGCTCAAGGATTATTGTAATACTTCAAGATTACCATAGCAACTTTGATTCCAGGTTTTTATTGCAATTAATATTTATTCAGTTTTTATATTATGCCAATTGTTGTTATGAATTATATTTTGAATTGTATTGCTTTCAAGTTAATTATGTCCGGCTAAATTATTAATACCGGTATGTGACCCGTAAGAACTAAAAGAATTCAGTGATACCTTGGCCAAAAATATTTATAAAACAATTTCTGGTTTCCAATTTCCAAGATTAATTTAACTAACCTTGTCACGAGAGTGAGAGGTTAATTAACACGATTTTGCCACGAGAGTGGGAAATTAATTAAGGCAAGAACCTGCATGCGAGAGCTGGGGTTCAACCCAGATAGTGGTAACGAAACATTAATTTTTAAATACACGAGAGTGTTTTAATAAATTAATTAAACTCAAATTGTTTTCAAAAAATGTTATTAAATTTAAAGTGCATCCACTAGGTTTAGTAGCATAACTTATTTCATGAACACGAGAGTGTATGTCTCAGGTTTTTAAACAATTAGCTTTTACCGAAATACTTTATAGGCCAAGCGATTCACCGAATTCCCTAAGTCCGACTATCACATACCGGTATAACTAGTACTATTATTTTTAATTAAACTGTTTCCCCCAAAAATTGAATATTCATCGCTTAGTTAGAGAAACTGTAGCATTAGATCGTATGCGATTAATCCTCAGTCTCTGTGCGTTCGATAATCTTTTAAAACTAGAACGTCTGAACTGTATACTTGCAGTTAGTATCCCGACAAACTCATAAAGTCCCGATCAAGTTTTTGGCGCCGTTGCCGGGGACTGATTAATCAATTAAGTATGATTCTTCTGTTGCGCGTTTAGACTAGGCAACAAAAACCCTCTTTCGATTTGTATGCCAAATACTCACTCCCGAAGCGAGTCTTTGCATCTACGAATCTTGTCCCAATTACTATGTATCACCCGAATTTTTTCTACAACCCCCACTCTGAGTATTTCGAGGAATCACAAGAATCCCATAAATCCGACCTCGAAATACTATTGGAGAATCTCAATGCATCACAGACTCATTCTCATCTGAATTACCTTTCCAACCACCAATCCCAAAGTTTTGGGGAATCGCAAGAATATTATAATTCCAACCAAACTTATCCTCAACCAAATTTCCCCTACAATCACTACACCCAATATTTCGAGGAGACGCAAGTATCCTATAAATCCGACCTCGAAATATTAATGGGAAATTTTAATGAAATATCAATGATGACAAAGCGCTTTACGGAAACACAAAATGCGACTCTATCTCAATTTGAAGAATCAGAAGAATCACATGATTTCGACTTCGAAACATCAATGGAGGATTCCGACGCGACGCTAATTCACTCTAGGGTAGAATCTCTGATGGAGCACTTTGTAGAGACACAAACTGTCCAGAACGAAGAGTTTAGAAAACAAAGTCTTCAAAACAGTGAAAACCTTAGGCAACTGACCACTGTGGTTGACTCGCTCGCGACCCACAACATAGCCTTAGAGACCCAAATCTCCCAGCTTGAACAAAACCCTCTAGGACCCTTCCCTGAGGAGAAATTGGATGTTGTAACAACCAGTAGTGAAAAATTGGTTGAAAATCCTAAGGAGAGAGATAATGAGGTTGAGGAGAGTGATAATGAGGTTGAGGAGAGTGATGATGTGGATGAGGAAAGTTCTGACGAGAAAATAGTGGAGATTGAGACAGATTCACCAACGCTGTTCGAAAAGGAGGTTGTAAACGAGGTAGAGAAGGAAGTGCAAATTGTAATCCCAAATCACTACATCCCACTGATTTCTTTCCCGAAATTTTTTATGGAAACTCCGGTACACTCCCAATTTAAAACGTATGTTGAGGTATTAAAAAATATCCACATTAATGTACCACTATTTGAAGTCTTGTCTAAAAAGCGAAAATTAGAGGACCATAAAATTAATGGTATAATTGCTGTTAAAAGGGTGAGGTTAACTTATGAGGCGATGGATGAAATCACTAAGCCCAAATTTGAAAAACTTATACTTATGATAGATCCAGAACCACTACCACAATTTCGAAAGAATAAACCACCCTACAGAAGAAAGAAAAGAAAAGGTGAGGGATATGTGAGATGGCTTGATAAGTGGCCATGGAAAATCAACCAGTAGTCGTCCTGGTTTCTAATTTTAAATTTTCCCTTCCATATTTTCATTTTTTTTCTATTTTATGTTAAATTTTATATTTAAGTCGATTATCGGTTGCACCCTTTCATCTGATGCGTTTGAACTATTTCCCCGTAATACCGATAATTATACTCAATTAAATAATTCACGTTAATATTTATAATTATAATTGAATATTATTTTAATTATCGTATTTCCCCGTCTCGTATTAATATACTGAACTAATACTTCCCAATATTTATAGTATCAATCATAATGCATTATATACTAGTATTATATATATATATATACTATTAATTAAAATTCTAGATTTATCTATTATACACATATATATATATATATATATATATATATATATATATATATATATATATATATATATATATATATATATATATATATATATATATATATATATATATATATATATATATATATATATATATATATATATATATATATATATATATATATATATATATATATATATATATATATAGTATGTGGTATGTGGTATGTATGCATGTGAGCTGAAATACAATTCCTTGTTCCTTATTCTGCCTAAATTCAAATCGCTGCCCAAGACGGTCGCCTCAAGTCCCCACACCATGCTCTGGAATATATCTGCACTAGTTTGAAAATAAATACTGGACGCAATAATGCTTTGTAATGTATCTGTAGTAAGAAAGAAATGTCACAGAACAGAAACAACTCTGTTCTGCTAAAAGTTACAAAATTTGTAGCTGTTACGACCGTAACAAAGCCCTTACGACCGTCACACGCCCTTTAGCGTGTTACGACCGTCATGCCCGTGTTACGACCGTAACACGGGTTATATCAATAACCCCTATAGCAGACAAAATCTCTTCTTCTTCTTCTTCCACTACCTCCATAACCGTCCCATTACGTCCATAACCCCCGCCTCAGCTCGTGCTTCTCCAGATGCATGTTGTCTTTTCTGCTCCCTTGACTGACTGTTTGTTTCGTCCTTTTCTTCTTTTCATTTTCCCACATTACTCCCATTCAACTCTTATTTACTCTTCCATCAAAATATTCTTCTTATTCATCTTCCACCATAATTCTTATTCAAACTTTCCCTCTTCATTTCCCAACACATTATTATTATAATAATTCCTCTTCAATCTTAACCATCTATAAACACTCTTCTACATTTCTTCTCATTTCACGTCCCTTCCATCTAATTCTCATATACTTTCTCTCATCCATTTCATTTTCTACCATTCTATCCTTCATTTCATTCTCTTCCATGGCTCCACGAAACACTCAACGTCAAGTGAGGCCAGACCGACCACCACCCGACCTATCCACGATTATATTCTGAGAAGACGATGATGGCCAACAAAGAGGAAAGTACATGAAATTCTATTCCCGTTCGGTTGTCCCCACTAAATATTTGGACACCGATTGTTTGGATGCCTTGGGTAGGGCGGAAAGCATCACTTTTATGCTTACGAATACGGGTTTGTTAAATCTCTGTTTAAATCCTTCTCCGACCTTCGAACCGCTCGTGCTTGAGTTCCTCAGTTCATTCTCATACAATACGCCTCCCGACGATCCATTCACAACCGGTACCGCGAACTTCCACATGTTTAATCAAGAATATTCAATTGATCAAGTAAGAGTCGCTGAACTTTTAGAATTCACTAGAGGTCCGACCGTTCATTGCAAACCTTTCGACCCCGAAGGCGACATTTCTTGGGATAAAGTTGGGTTTTTCCCTTTGGGATGATCTAACCGGTCAACCCACGGAAAGTTGGCGAGATCTCTACGCTTCGCATATTCATAATCCCGCTCTGAGGTACTTTCATCGAATTCTCGCAAACATCATTTTTGGGAGGACCAATAATCACAAGGTCAACCAAAATGAGATGTTTCTTATTTTCTGTGCCCTCAACGGTCAAGCTGTCAACGCCGCTCCCTTCATGCTTAGCCACTTTCACACATGCGTAAATGCGGCCGGTACCAACCCATTTGTCTTCGGTGGAATCATCACATCTTTAGCATATGCTTTAAGCCTTTTCAACGAGCTTTTGTCCTTGGGACAATATATGATGCCGGCCCAAACGCTAGATGTTATGTACTGCCGCGATTCACATCTGATTCCCAATATAATACTTCCATGTCCAAATCAGATTAATGTGCAAAATTTCCAAAATTGGCGTTTCAATTTGAATGCACCAGTCAAGCCGGTTGCACAACCAGATAATGATCATCCTCCGGCTACTCTAGAAGCAATGTATGCTACGATTCTACAACAAGATCAACGTTTCCAAGCAATGGAAGTCGTTCAAAATGAAACATTGCGCCTAGTTCGAGAAATGCAACGCGACCAACACGACTAAGCACATTGGAATAACCGCAATTACGAAGCAATATCAAATCAAATGGAGGATTTCAACGAGTCCATACATGCCTTAAACCTTAGAATCGATGGATTGCATGATTACGACTCTGATAGACGTAGAAGACAACGAAATAAAAATAGAGGAGCCAGAGGACAAAATTCTCCAAGCGACGAGTGATCACCCTTCTCTTTTCTGATTTCTCCTGGTACTATCGCATTGAGGACAATGCTTACTTTAAGATTAGGGGAGTCAGAACATTTCTTACTTCATTTTTATTATCTTTGCTCTATTTAGTATTCCCTTTTAGTTTCCTTTTTTTCCTATGTACTGCGAAATTTCCATTTAATAAAATACATGTTTATGAAATTTTAGCCTTTTATGTAAAATTCTTGTGCTTATTCGAATTCCTCCATATTCTTGAGCCATAACGAAAAAATTCAAACGTTATATTAACATATTCAACTAGTATTAAGGTTGCTTATTTTTATAAATAAGAACTCGAGCGCGACTAAAGCAAAATTATTATCATCATAACACTTCAATACCCCAACGTGTTAGATTGATTTAAGTACTTATTATACCAACACCTTAAGACTTAGTTTTAAAGTAATCCCGAGTAGTTTATAAAAGCAGTCAGCACCGCCTTGAACGACAAATTACGTGGAGAATCGATGAATATAAGTGTTTGATCAAGATTTTTAAAGAGAAATTTTTATTAGAAGATGCACTTATTAAGTTAGATGATCCTTACCAGATCATTTAATTCAACGGTTGCAGAAACTATAAAATATTTATGCAAACAACCATTATGAATTGGTTCATTGGTCTCTGGTGCTGAACTTGGTAGGGCGGACGACGGTCCGATCCCCCACAATTTGTAATTGGATAAAGGAGTACCAAATATAACTACCAGAACTCCAAGCTAGATTATAAAGATCAAAGTCACTAACCGGTTACTCCACTATGTGCGCGTAAGGTAAAGGGCTTAATGTGATTGCACCAGAATGAAAACGGGTGAAACGAAACAAAAGTATTAGGTCGAGTTATAATTCATGACTTAATTTGGTCTGCATAAATGAGGGTATCTAGTGTCATTACGGTAATTTTGGTGTCGAAGTCTGAACTTGAGTTATCCAAACAAAAGAATTGACCTGCAACCAAATACGAATTGAATTGTGTTCTATATCTACGTTTGACTTATGCTTAAGTAATTTTTCATTTTTAATTTTTGCTTGAGGACAAGCAAAGGTTTAAGTATAGGGGTGTTGATAACACGAATTTATATAACATATTTGGCTTAATTTTCATAGATAATATTAGTATTTTTATCTATTTATTCTATTTTATTTCTGTATTACGTTGGTATTTCTTTTGTTTCAGGTATTTGTATTAAATAAAAGATCAATTGAGAAAAGAAAGAAATTGAGGGAAAATCGGATTAAAAAGCCAAAGAAATGAAGCAAAGGGGTGATATAGCAAAAAGGAGGAGTTAAGAAGAAAGAAATAATTATACAAAGAAAAAGACTAAGCCCAGAAGAGCAAAAGCCCAGCAGAAGTTCAGTCCACAAGGTGTTACGACCGTAACAGCCTTGTGACGACCGTAACACGCTAATAGCCTTGTGACGACCGTAACAGACCTGTGACGACCGTAACACGCTATATTTCAACTTCCTCACGTCATGGAGACGTCCTATTCCCACGATGCTGGCAGTTATACCCACGTCTCACTTCCTTCTTCAAGTGGAGACGTGTTCCATGTTCTCCCATGATTCTGGTAGTTATTCCCATGATCTCCACTAGCCTTCGTACAACATGGAAACGGGAAGTTACAAATGAAGCCTATAAATACAAGTTCAACCTTCAGAGCAAGGGTCGAAGAATTTTCTACAGACCAAATTTCTATTTTTCTACATTATTTCTATTTCCTTGTTTTAGAGTTTTTTCTACATTACTGTAATTTTCATTCCAAGTTTTAGTTTTTAGTTTTAAGTGTTAATTCTTCCTTCAAGAATTAACACGAATTATTTACTGCAATCAAGCTCAAGGATTATTGTAATACTTCAAGATTACCATAGCAACTTTGATTCCAGGTTTTTATTGCAATTAATATTTATTCAGTTTTTATATTATGCCAATTGTTGTTATGAATTATATTTTGAATTGTATTGCTTTCAAGTTAATTATGTCCGGCTAAATTATTAATACCGGTATGTGACCCGTAAGAACTAAAAGAATTCAGTGATACCTTGGCCAAAAATATTTATAAAACAATTTCTGGTTTCCAATTTCCAAGATTAATTTAACTAACCTTGTCACGAGAGTGAGAGGTTAATTAACACGATTTTGCCACGAGAGTGGGAAATTAATTAAGGCAAGAACCTGCATGCGAGAGCTGGGGTTCAACCCAGATAGTGGTAACGAAACATTAATTTTTAAATACACGAGAGTGTTTTAATAAATTAATTAAACTCAAATTGTTTTCAAAAAGTGTTATTAAATTTAAAGTGCATCCACTAGGTTTAGTAGCATAACTTATTTCATGAACACGAGAGTGTATGTCTCAGGTTTTTAAACAATTAGCTTTTACCGAAATACTTTATAGGCCAAGCGATTCACCGAATTCCCTAAGTCCGACTATCACATACCGGTATAACTAGTACTATTATTTTTAATTAAACTGTTTCCCCCAAAAATTGAATATTCATCGCTTAGTTAGACAAACTGTAGCATTAGATCGTATGCGATTGATCCTCAGTCTCTATGGGTTCGATAATCTTTTAAAACTAGAACGACTGAACTGTATACTTGCAGTTAGTATCCCGACAGACTCATAAAGTCCCGATCAATGAACGGATGAAACATACCACCCCAGTGGTACAAACAACGTGCGCTAAAGCCTTGCCATGTAGAAGGTACCGGGTTCGATATTTTGTGTTTATTTCTTAACATTTTATCCCGTTCACTTGTCAAACAATACACCTGGGTCAGAACTTCTAGGTTTTCTCATCCAGCAACATCATTCCTCCCATTCACTCAAACAATACACCCGGGCCAGAACTTCTAGGCTTTCTCACTTTGCTTCTAGCAACACCAGAACTTCTAGGCTTTCTCACTTTGCTTCCAGCAACACCAGAACTTCTAAACTTTCTCATTATGCTTCCAGCAACACCAGAACATCCTTTCCGTTTTCTGAACCCCCCCTGACGTTAATGTTATATATTTATCTTATTTTCTTTACTTTATTATTTTTATTATTATAATTATTTTTATTAATAAAAAAAACCAAAAATATATTTAAATTATTTAGATTATTTTTATTTAACTTCTCACAATGAAAAAGACCAAAAACATTTTCCTTTTTTTTTTTTTTAACTTAATCTTAATTTTTCTTTAGTTTAATTAAATTTCCTTTTAGTTAAATAGGCCAAAATCTCTCTTTAACAAAATCAAAACAAATTCATTTTCTTTTCATTCATGTCTTGTATATTATATTCCTTTCAATTATTGTACATTATTCAAGTTCAATATAGTTGTAATAGATAATTAGGTTTAATTTCTTGCAATCCCTATTTATAAATTTGTACACCCCATCCCCAAATGATGTAATAGCGTAGGACATTTATTTTCCACAATTTACCGCTTTTCATATAAATGCTAGCAATTAGGATTTGTATGTGTGATACGGTGGCAGAACCAACTGTTAATACTGGTTTGCATTTTTTGTTCGCAAATTTCGCGGTAAGTAAGAGTCGCCATCGAATTTTCTTTTACCCAACAAAGGAAAGAGTGAAAAGAACAGAAAAAGACCTTTTTTGAATTTTTCTGAGTAAGGGGGGTAGATTATGGAAATGGAAGGTGTTAGCATCCTTTTCATCTGTGGTTTTCCACGGGCTCTTAGGTACTTGCTCATTTTTTAAAACTGTTTGTGTTTGTGCATTTTGAAAGATTTTGTTTGCTTTATGATAACTCTTGTATCAGTCCTCAAGAGTGTGATAAAGCGTTTTTGAAAGTAGTTTTTGAAAGTGTGTAAGTGTAAAAGAAGATTTGAGCAAGTACTTAAGAGTTATCTACCTACTCGAAAAAAGACGTTCTTTTCCTCCTTTCTTTTAGATAGTGCTATCCTACTATTAGTGAGTAGGTAGCCCTATCGTCGAATGTTAAGGGACATTCAAAGGGATGTTTTACAGTCATAAAGGCAACATACGGAGACGCTTTAACAACTTTTGTTTAAGGGACGAGATCATTTACCGAAAGGCAACACTGTAAGGGTCATCGAGGAACTATGATCTTTTGATTTTACGGGTCTTTGCTAAAGCGTCCCCATTCTCGAGGGACATGAATGCTTTTCCAAAGGCAGCGGGAAATCTGGGTCACGATCGTGCGGGTTGTACCAAAAGAGATGTCCTAGACTGGGCCCAGTCAAGCTGTCGGGCCAATTCAGATCATAATTCATTTCATAATTGATTTTATCGGTTGATCAGAACTTGTAAGTGGACCAGAGGATGACGTCTGGTTTGTTGGAAAGTTGAGGAGAAAAAGGGATTGTACCTGCAAGGCACTTCGACGATCAAGTAAGAATGGGTGCAAAGAGATACAGGAAATATATTAGGGTTTTAGGTTTGAATATTAGATACCTGGCCTCACATGTGTGATAATTTATATAATGCCTCTGACGCTTGACCATTGGTCCCTATTTTTGAGCCTAGATATGCGGGTCCACAAAAATAGGTAATTGCCAGAACTTGGTCAAAATAGACAGTTGTGCCTGTAACTAGCCGTTGCATCGAACAAGGATGGGGTGACGAGCATAAGCATTTATGAGTGTTTCCTGTGTGTCTGTTCTTTGTGTGTTAAGAAGACTGAGAGGTGACCGTCCGCATGGGCAGACGCGTGTTTCAGGCATCATTGATCTTGCCGCTTGAATGTGCGGTCGACCAGAGATGCTAGGCCAATGTTGTTGGGTCATGTCAAGGATAGAAGCGGACTTAGTCAATTCTAGTTATTGGGGCAGTCCAGAATAATAATCAAGTCAAATTACACTATATGATCCTTCTAAAAACATATCACTTTATCATAAAACCAAAATTACATATCAAGAACATAATGGATCTTTCAAATTACACCAAAATTGTTATAAAATAAAACCTAATCAAATAATTCCTAATCAACTATAAACCTTTTCATTAGTGTTGAAACAACTAAGGCGAATAACACAATGATGGTGATCATCTAGTTGAACTTCAATTGCTTCTTTAAAAATTTCATTTTCATCTTCATTTCTTCATCTTTAATGTTTACATCTTTAACCTTTTTCTTCTCTTCATTTAAATTATGTAGTAGTGAGAAGATAAATTACTTTGCTCTAAGGTTCATTTCTTCGTCCAACCAAACAAAATGAGTGCACTTCTTTTAGCCTTGCAACCAGATACATCAATGGAGAATAAAGAAAATACATCAACGCCGACATGGTTAAAACAAAATAACATCAAAATAAACATAGATAAAATCATACCTTATGCATCCCAAAATCACTACAACGACGACTTGAGTTTGCATCAGTCGACATCGTCATCAATGGAGCATCAAAACTGCATTTGCATTCATATCTCAATGAACAAAATATGTTGTTATTGTTGGAAACTAATTTTTGAGATATTTTAGATTTAGAGAATTGGGTTGGAGGAAGAATACGACGAAAGAATGGAAGTATGTGTTCCTCGCGGTTGATTTGATTTCTAAAATTCGTTGCAGTTGCAG
This sequence comes from Vicia faba, assembly GCA_948472305.1. Lineage (NCBI taxonomy): Eukaryota > Viridiplantae > Streptophyta > Magnoliopsida > Fabales > Fabaceae > Vicia > Vicia faba. Next base: position 33,930 of record CATIWC010001339.1, read on the forward strand.
GTAATAACAGAGAGAAAGTATCCGTGTTTTTCGTGAAGCTCAATTTTTTCTCCAACTCAAACTTTTTCTCCATTTAATTATAAACTTAAATGTCAGTTTCAATTAAAAATATTATAATAATTGTGAAAACAAATAATTTCAATTAAAAATGAGATAAAATATAACTTAACTACACTGTAGCAATGTCACACCACTAATGAGAAAATCAACTGTGCAAAATTGGAGAGGACCAACTAAAAGGGATGTAAAGTTAAACAACTGAAAATAACATTTTTAAAATAAGACTAAAGATTAAAAATCATGAAATTGAAGACCAAAAAATGCATTTAAATATATAAAGAATAACTTAAATAGAGAAGAATAAACTTTTTTAAAAAATGAACTTAAAATAAAATAATGAATAACTTAAAAATAATATAAATAGATAATCTTAAAGATAAAGAGAAACACATATTCTAAATCTAAACAAATAAAAAAGTATAACAAAATAGAAGTTACAAAATAAAGAAAGAAGAGAATAACATAAAGAAATGAAGTAAGAAGAGAAGAAATACAAATTTTAGTAAATAAATAAATTAAGCAAAACCACGACGTCAAACAACCAATAAAATACATGAAAAGACGTGATTGTAGAGATAAATGATGTCATATGAGAATACACAGGAAGAAGGAACGAAAAAATGCATAACACATAGACAAAAAAAAATGACAAATGAATGAAGATACATAGATTAAATTAGTATATCAGTTATTGAAATGCAAAAATGTCAATAATACTATCAACAAATAAAAAACATTAAAAATAATGAGATTTCAGGAGTTTTGTATGTAACCCTAATAACGATTAAGAAAACGTTATTCAACTGTTATTGACGTGACTTTATAAGATAGGTAACATACATGGTTAAGCAAAAGTGACAAAATTTTGTTGAGATTGAAAAGGGGAGAATCTTATGACTATGATCTTTAGGTTCCCTTTAAACACTTGGAGTGGGGTCCACATACACAACATGAGATGTAAATGTCTTTTTATTATATGCCTTTTGCATGGACCGATCAACACTTAGTCAGCCGATCCATTCCCTTTCTCTCTCCTCTCTCTAGAAAGAACAAAACAACACTAATCCCTTTCTCTTTCTCTGTCCATGATTTTCGCCGGAATCCAATTCCTCCGCGTGTACCTCTGAATCAGTGCACTCTCGGTACCTCAAATTCCCAAACTTTATTCAAATTATATTCCTTTTGTTCTTCTGTTTCTTTTCTTCCAACGAATACATGTACTGTGCCATTTAAGTTTGGTTGAAACCTTTTGAGTTTTTGAGAATTACCCATTTTTTGTTTTCCTATTTTGTATGTGGGTTTGTCTTTTCTTTCACTTTGTTGCCTTATTTACGGTTAAAGTTTGTTTCTTTATGCGTCTCCAATCACTCTGCTTTTTACTGGGTTGTGAAATTTACGTTTCTCTTGTTGTTGTTATTCTCGTTTTCTTAATTGGGCTGTTTTTTTTCTTTCTATCTCTATAGATATTTTAGTGCCCTAATAGTGTTTATAGGATGAGGAATTGCTGTTATGTGGGTTTTGTTTTTGTTTCTATTCTATATTGGGGTTGGCTTGGATGATTTTCTTGTGGGAATATTCATTTCATGACTTGTCTGACCATGTTATTTATCTGTTTTGTTTGACCTTTTTTTCTGATAAATGAAAAGAATTTGCTTGAAAATTTGTTTGTTGGGACATGGGGGAGTGGACACTCTTTATTCTTTGATTGTGGTTGTTTTGCTTCAGCAATTGTATTGTTGACTTAAGTTTCTAGCTTATAGGAGCTTGTTAATTAGATGAGTGCTTTTACACAAATTAAGATGGTTAGTGTTTACATTCGTGTAGTTGTTTTACAATTCTTTTGTTATTTTGCATATTATTACTTGTGGACAAATTATTCATCAGCTTTTCTGTCAAGATGTATATTGATGACGGTGAGCCATAGTTATAACTATGACACGTCCGCATCGCTTGTTTAGACTTGATGCTAGTGACTGTTAATAATGTTTCAGAAATATGGTTTCTCAATATAACGATAATTTCGTAGTGTAATTTTCGTGTTGTTCCCACTTGTGTATAATTGATTTATTGTTTCTCGAATACATTTGATACTGAGTTAATTTGCAGATATAAGTCTCACTTCAAAGGAAAGTTACTACTTGGATAATAATGGGGGCGTCTAGCTCCAAATTGGATGATGATAAGGCACTCCAACTGTGCCGCGAAAGGAAGAAATTTGTTAGGCAGGCACTTGATGGGCGTTGCTCGCTCGCAGCAGCCTATGTTTCATATGTCCAGTCGTTGAAAATTGCAGGAACAGCTCTGAGGAAGTTCACAGAACCTGAAGCGCCAATTGAATCTTCCTTGTATACGTCCACTAATGCAACACCCGAGCCACTTGTTTTTAATGAGAAAACCCCATCTCAGTTCTCATTCTCTTCACCATCTGCATCACAACGCATTGATCCACTTGAAAACTTTTCTCCAACGCCCTCTCCTCCCAGCTCAACTAAGTTCCAAGCTAATCATATGAGGTTTAGCAGTAGTTCATCTAAAAAGGTAGAAGAAAACCCACCTGCACCTGTTATAGGAACAGTAACATCATCGGCTGCTCCACACAATGTCACTCCCTTTTCTACCGAAAGGCCTGAAACATCAGCTTTTGAAGATTCTTCACTTCTAAATGGAACTCAACCATGGGATTTTTTTGGTCTTTTTCATCCTATGGACCATCAGTTTTCTTTTCAAGAAGGAAAGGGAACGCATCAAGATACGGGAATTGCCGATGATATAACAAGGTTAAGGGAGGAGGAAGGGATTCCTGAATTGGAGGACGATGAAGAGAAGGTTTCTTCTCGAGGAAGTGAGATCTCTCATGATTCTGAAGATGAATTTGATGATGAGCCTGCCACAGATACCCTCGTCCGAAAATTTGAAAACTTTAATAGAGTAAATGACCATGTTCAAGCCAATGGATTTCATGGCACAGATAAGCCTCGAGCAGGGGATTCGGTTGTGAACGGGGAGAAGGAGAGCTTCGCCTCTCCTGATGTATCACCACTAAAGATAGCAACTTCTGTATCAGCGCTTCCAACTGAAGCCAATAAGTCAGTTGAGAAAGAAAACCACTCTGAAAATAAAGTTGCACCTAAGGACTTTTTTGCAAGCATGAAAGAAATTGAATATCTCTTTGTTAGAGCATCTGAATCTGGCAAAGAGGTTCCAAGAATGCTTGAAGCAAATAAGTTGCACTTTCGTCCAATATTTCCGGGCAAAGAAAGTAATTCCTATAGCTCTTTATTCTCCATATCTTCATGCATAAATGTGTATTATTGAGATTCTGATACCTGTATGACTAAAATGTCCTATTGTTGTTCTCAGGGTTAAAAAATTAATATTTCTGAGTTTTTTTTTTTTTTAATTTTCATTTACTTTACTTCAACATGAATGTTTAACCATGAAAGTTCTTAATTGTAACAGATGCTTCGATGGGGTCCTCATTTTTGAAGGCTTGTTTCTCATGCGGGGAAGACCCAACTCAAGTTGCAGAAGGTATTCTTATTGTTCTTTTTGTTTTTGCTCTTTAATGTTACCCGGACTCTGCCAACCATCTTGCGTTGCATTAGCTGTTATTAAATATTGATACTGTTAGAAATGTTCAAGAAATTATTGAAAATTTTATATTAAATTCATATAGTAGTGTGTTTCTATTCGGCCTTTGTTCTTAATATGATTCGTGTTCCTAACTTTCTTTTTTTCTCATATTGGTAATCAAGTGCTTTTTGACGTGTCATGAGAATAGTTGCTCATGAAGCGCAATCTATACATACATTATGCTCATTGTTGTTTGTTGAAAACTGTTTTGTGAATCCCCTGTGACTTTTTATGTAAATTTTTCATAGAACCTGCTCAAAACTCGGTAAAGTACTTAACATGGCATAGGACAATGTCATCTCGATCCAATTCATCCAGAAATCCTTTGGGAGCAAACTCAAAAGATGATATAGACAACCACACAAATAATCTCTTTGATAATTTCTGTATGATCTCTGGAAGCCATGCATCAACCTTGGATAGATTATTTGCTTGGGAAAGAAAGCTCTATGATGAAGTCAAGGTACTGTGTACTCTGTATTTCTTATCATCAATGAAAATTTCTCTATATATTTGCTAATTTCATTCTTTATTTCTGCTAATTGCAGGCTAGTGGGGTGATCAGAAAGGAATATGACACCAAGTGTAACATCTTGCAGCATCTGGAATCAAAAGGAGAAAAGACTTCTACGATTGATAAAACCCGTGCTGTAGTTAAGGATCTGCATTCAAGAATCAGAGTTGCTATTCTTAGGATAGATTCTATATCTAAGAGGATCGAGGAATTGCGGGACAAAGAACTTCAGCCACAACTTGAGGAGTTAATTGAAGGGTATGATTCTTTGGATTCATCTTGTTTTACTAAGGATCTTCTTCATGCGATTAACATGTTATGCTATAATAACGTTTGAATATGGATCAACATGTTATGCTAAATATCAACTTGTTGCTTTAGTGTTTCATACAATTCTATTTTGCTTTGATGCAGGTTAAGTCGGATGTGGGAAACTATGTTTGATTGCCACAAGCTCCAGTTTCAGATTCTGTCAACAGCATATTACAACAATCATGCTAGAATCACATTGCATTCCGAACCACATAAACAAATTGCTTCCTATCTTGAAAGTGAACTCCATTTTCTAGCATCAAGTTTTACGAAGTGGGTTGGAGCTCAAAAATCTTATCTAGAAGCTATAAATGGATGGCTGAACAAATGTGTTTCTCTTCAACAAAAAACAGCCAAGAAAAAAAGAAGGCCTCAACCTCCACTCCTCAGAATGTACGGTCCGCCAATTTACGCGACCTGTGGTATTTGGTTGGATAAGCTTGGTGAATTACCTACCCAAGAAGTTGTAGATTCCATCAGGAGTTTAGCTAGCGAAACTTCCCGATTCTTACCGCGTCAAGAGAAGAGCCATGCTAAAGTTACAAAACATCCTCACGTAGCATCATCCTGGAACACAGACATCGGCAACGGGTCATCAGATAATCTATTGGGAGACGACGCATCGGAGGACTGGATGTCGGGTTTTGATCAGTTTCGAGCAAGCTTTATAAGATTTCTTGGTCAGTTAAATAATTTTTCCGGGTCTTCTGTCAAGATGTACACGGAACTTAGACAAGCCATTCAGCATTCCAAGACTCATTATTATCATCATAGATCAAATTCTCAGACTCAAGATCATCATTCAAAGCCAGAATCTCAAGTTGAAGAGTCTGAGAATCAAAATTCCAAACAGTAAAAAAGATAATTGCATTAGACACAAGAAATGCATTTTTGACTTTCATATAAGCCCTTTGGATGTGGCATTGGCACATGAGAAGGAGGGAATACAAACTTCATTGGTTGGTCATACTTAATATTATAGTTTAATCATTTCAATAATAAAAGGGAGTGGTAAAGTTACAGGTTAGGGAAATGTTGTAATTACAGGGTTTCTGTTAAGTATACAAAAAGAAGGAACTTGTAAAGTGTCATTTTTGTACACAAAGCGTGTCTTGTAGGACTTTAATTCGTATCTATATAAAAATATGAATTTATGCATGAGTTTTTCTCTTCTCAACCCTTGAAAACTCAAATTATCCTAGAATTGACAAAATTATTGTCTAGACTCTAGATTTATAGTATGTCTTTGAACAAACGTTTTGGATTATAGAATCTGTACTATTTACAAAATGAAGAAAATACAGTTTAAATGACTATATTCATATTCAATGGTGTATTTTAGATTTTACAATTCAAATAAGATTAATGGGGTGTGTTTGGATTATATAATCCAAATTTGTGTCGGACCGAAAATAAGGAAACAACAAAAATAACTATATCAACTGAAGATAAGAAAATAACAAAAATAACTATCAAAGTTAATGGTGATTTAATAAATATAACAAAATATCATTTTATGTATGTTATTTTTTTTTTAACAAACATTAACATATATACTTTTTTTTTTTAATATACATTAACATACATAAATTCTCTTGATGGATGTTATCTACATATTGTATATATTTTCAATTTCAATTAATCTTTAATGATTTTTTTTTGGATTATGGCTTATTTACAGCGGTGAGAAATCTTGTTTGACTGTCTATTTCTTAGGAATTTATGGATATGATTCTGCATATGCATTTATGGACTAAGGAAATGTTATTGTCCACGTTTCTCCTTAGGGCAGCTCTATGCTACATGAGGTTTATACTTCAGGCGGCACATCATGGGGCGGATACCTAGTAAAGGATATATGTCGTTCCATTTGTGGACCATCACAAATATATCACTACACAATCTCTTAGGCACGAGGGATTGAAAAGGGAGACATGACTTAAACTTATCATTTCATTCAGTTGAATCCTGTAGTTAGGGGCGAGTCTCTCAGTTGGAGGCGACTCCCTCAATTAGGGGTGAGTCCCTCAGTTGGAGGCGACTCCCTTAGCTAGGGGTGACTCATCATCCCATGTTAGGTGTGTCCTGAGTAACCAATGTATCAGCTGAATATGTCAAACATCAATCACTCAAATGGAAAACACTTGATTTATTTAATGTAAGTAATGGTGGTTTATACTCTAAACGCTAATCAATCTTAGTATATGCATGTGTCAAAAGCATGCTAAGCCCTTTTAAAGCTTTAGGGGAGCCGAAAAGGTTCTTTGGACATTTGTAGCTTCATGTCCTTTATAGAAGGCTCCCTTATTTCCCTTTTCATTTCTTTATTTATCTTACTCACCTAATTTTCTACAACTTTCTTCTGGATTTTCTGCCCGCACAAACTTCCTCCACATTCGCAACCTTTTCAGGTATTTGATTCCTCCTTCCTCCCCCCTCTTTAATAGATATGGTTAGGGTTTTAGGTCGACGTAGATTTTTAGTTCTATTAGATCGAGGGCTTTCGGTAGTCTTGTTGGCAATTTTGATGGTGCTAGTGATTTATTTTTATTCTACCGTGTTTCTAAAAACAAAGAGATAATGGTTGTCCCCTCCGTTGTGTCTAAAGAAGTCAAAGATATTGGACCCTCTTATACCACTGAAGATAAGACCATCTTTTTTTGGACGAAAATGAACATCTCTTCTTTAGAGGACACATAGAGGGTCCTTTTGGAAGCCTATTCACCATCAGATAAGTTTTTGAGGATTTGTGATTTAAAATTTTTAAGGTTCTAAAGAAGAATACGAATGTGAAACCAAGTTCTTCCCCTTTGCATAAATAAGAAAATATTTGTTTTCTTATATTTAATAATAATAGTAATAATAATAATAATAATAATAGTTTATTACTTATTAAATTTAATAATTGAAAATATAAAATGGAATTTTTGTATTATTTTATGGAGAAAACTTAGATACAATTCTTTAGGTGTGTTTTTATTAATTTCTAAGAAAAATATAATAAGTGTATAATTTCCTCCTACACATATGCAATTTTCTCCTATTTTTACTCCCTAAACCATATTTAAGTACATTTGTCATATTTTCATTGGAAAATAATAAAAATCACACCTAAAAATTGTATTTAAGTTTTCTCCTTATTTTATTGACCTATCAAAAACTTTAATGACGTGGCGTTAGATACTCAGGGTCACATCTTAATTTGAGGCTCCAGTTACACAAAATTAGAGGAGGACTAAAAAAATATCCTAAAAGAGTTAAATAGAGGGACAAAGGCTCAATTTCTTTAAAGGGAACTAAAAATAAAAATGCTTAAATGCATTTTTAGTCCCCCTATAATTAGTTTCCTAACATTTTAACTCCTCTTTAAAAAAATCAGCTATTAGGTCTTCCAATATCATTTTTGGTGAATTTTTGTTGGTCCCTTGCCACCTGTCTCCTATTTTAATGACATGGCACCCCAAGATGAAACCAGACACTTGTCACATCATTAAAACCATTTTATTATTCATTTTTTATTTGTATTTGTATTTTTTATTTTTTTCAAAAATAATTTATTTAATTATAAAGAATAAAATAACATTATTTCACTCCAACAATCATCTTCGCTCATTCCACCATTTTCGTTCATCTTCTTTAAGTGGAAACCCTAAAATTGTTAACTTTTAGAATCGAAGAAGATCCATAGTGAAAATCGTATATGTTGTTGCAATGCATCAACCACCACCTTCATCCAAGACGCACAAAGACAACTAGTTCGGTCTCAGGTATGTATTTTTGTTTTAATGTCTATGTTAGATGTCCCAACGTGTCTTGTTCCTAATTTTTTGTTTGTGGTCCTAATTTTTTTAAACCCTATTTTTTTATCGTAAAAGTTGATTATGGTCTCAATATGTGTAAACCCGTAATTGTTTAATCTGAAACCCTAACCATGAAATTTGTCGTATACAGGCCACCTGCTGAAAAGAAAGTTAGGCTCAGAATTCACTATTGGGGCACACTTGTTCAGCCTCTTGTTAAATGGTATCTGGATGGCTTAGTAACAAAAATGACTTGGGGCTGGGATGTTGATTATATGTCTTACATATAGCTGGAGAAATTGATTCATCAAGTGGAATATACAAGCATGAAGTGTCTTTGGTATGTGTAAGTGTTTGGTTGTTGGCATGTTTTTTGGTAAAACCAGGTGTGTGAATGTCATGACTGATGTCATAACATTCTGGGTTACTAGGTACATTCTGCAGAAAAAGGATGTCATACAGAAGCTGCTTAAATTGAGTGTTTAGCTGATCATCATGCAATGATCATATTTATTACACTCTACCAAAATCAGTAAACAGGATTCTTGTTGTCATAACCAATGTTAAGACATCCTGTACTGATCTAACAGTTGTACAGTTTTGTTAATTCTGAGATTTTTCAGGAAACTGGTTTACACAGTCCAGTACAAAGTCTCACGTGGACTTTAGGTTAACTTGGCTTAACCCTAATCTGGTTGATAAAGTCCTGTGACAAAGTCTTGAGGTTAATTAACCCTAGCTTTTTTCGTGGAAGCCCTAACTGAAGAACAGCGACCTATATATTCAACAGGACGACTGTTGGTGAAGAGGACTTTTTGATAGAAGATCAATAAGGGGCTGTATAGTTTTAACTACTGTAATCCAAGCAATTATCATTGTGATAAGTGACTTAGAGTAGGTCTTGATTGTAAGGGTTGTGTATCACTCAAAGCTTTGAAGCACGAGTGTTTGTGTCACTTGATTAAAGCTTTGAAGCAAAGTCAAGTTAGGTTATGTATCACTCAAAGCTTTGAAGCACGAGTGTTTGTGTTAGTTGATTAAAAGCCGTGAAGCATAATCAAGTGTATGTTCTGAAGAGTGTCTTCATAATTTCGTTAGTAAATTGTTTAGTATCACTGCTGTGATTAAGGGGGAGTGAGTAGGAACTCAGGTTTAAGTTGAACTTAGATTGAAGTTGCATTGGGTAGGTCTTAAGTGAAGGAGATAAACTGGTTGGTTTATTCCTGAATTAATATCTCTTATAGTGAATTTCCTCCCTGGCTTGGTAGCCCCCAGAGTAGGTGTTGTTACACACTGAACTAGGTAAACAATTGACTGTGTTCTTTACTGCTTTTAAACTTACTGTCTTGTAGAAAGTCAGATACGGTGTCATAACATTCACTGTGACATTGAGTATCTGCTGCCAGAATTTCAATTGGCATCAGAGCAGGCACCCTGCCTGTCTTACTGGGTGAGATCTAGGGATATTATTTTCTGGCGCTATGGACAAAGAAGTAGTTTTTGGAAACAGACCACCCATTCTGGATGGATCAAATTATGACTACTGGAAACCTCGTATGATTGCCTTCTTAAAATCACTGGACAAAAAGGCTTGGAGAGCTGCTGACAAAGGATGGAACCATCCCACCATAACTGAGAAAGATGGGACAATCAGTCTGAAACCTGAGGAAGAATGGAGCAAAGAAGAAGATGAGTTAGCCCTGGGTAATTCCAAAGCCTTAAATGCTTTATTCAATGGAATTGATAGAAACATATTCAGACTAGTACATCAATGTGAACTAGCCAAAGAAGTTTGGGACACTCTCAAAACTACTCATGAGGGCACATCCAAAGTAAAAATGTCAAGGCTTCAGATGCTGACTACCAAATTTGAGAACCTAAGGATGATGGAAGATGAGACCATTCATGAGTTTCACATGAACATCTTGGAGATTGCCAACACCTCAGGAGCATTGGGAGAAAATATGTCAGAAGAAAAGCTGGTGAGAAAGATTCTCAGATCCTTGCCTAAAAGATTTGCAATGAAGATGACTGCTATAGAGGAAGCTCATGATATCTGCAATTTGAAGGTGGATGAACTCATTGGGTCACTTCAGACCTTTGAGATGGGGATCAGTGACAATGTCGACAAGAAAAACAAGAGCATAGCACTTGTATCTAATACTGAAGATGAAAACAAGGAGGATGAAGAAGAAAATATTTCAGAAGCTATAGCCATGCTTGGAAGATAATTCAACAAACTCATCAAGAGAATGGATCAAAAGTCAAGGTCAAATGTTGAGAACATTCCTTCTGACATTAACAGATCCTATGACTCCAGCAGAAGAACAAAGTCTGAAGAGAAGGGAAATCAAAGCAAAGGAATTCAATGCCATGGATGTGAAGGATATGGGCACATTCGAGCTGAATGTCCTACCTTTCTTAAGAAACAAAAGAAAGGAATGTCTGTTACTTGGTCTGACTGTGATTCAGAAAGTAATTCTGAAGAAGAATATGCCAAACTAGTTACTTCACTAACTGGTATTTGTAACTCTGATAGTGACTCTAGTGATGAGGAAGTGACATTTGAAGAACTGGCTGATTCCTACAAGAAGTTATGTATCAGAAGTGCTGAAGTCTGTCAGCAAAATGAGAGACAAACAAAACTCATAATAAAGTTGGAGGCTGAGAAAAAGGCAGGCATTGATACTATAAGTCATCTAGAAGGGGAAGTTCAAATGCTAAACTCAAAACTGGACCAGATGACCAAATCTGTCAAGATGTTGACAAATGGAACTGACAAATTAGAAGAAATCCTTCAGATTGGACAAAATGTGGGAAACAAGTCTGGTCTAGGATTTGTGGCAGCAAAGAAATCTGTTATGGACAAGAAGAAGATCAGGCCTGATAAACAAATGTCAAAGCAGATGTCACAACATAGAACTCAACATCGAGAACAGAGAAATATGAAGAAAAAATATCAAAGATGGAGATGTCATCATTGTGGGAGGTTTGGTCACATAAAGCCATTCTGCTTCAGATTATATGGATATCCTAATCAGACCCCAGTTGTCAAACCTAAGTCTAACAAGGTACCACATACTCAATAGTGGAAGAAAAAGGCTACTGCCCTGATAGCTCACACCTCCCTTAGAGTCTCTGCAAAGGAAGACTGGTACTTTGACAGTGGATGCTCTAAACACATGACTGGAATCAAGAATCTTCTCAATAATGTTAAACCTCACACTACTAGTTATGTGACCTTTGGAGATGGTGCTAGAGGAGAAATCAAAGGAGTTGGAAACTTGGACTGTCATGGAGTTCCAAACCTAAATGAAGTATTACTGGTAAAAGGCTTGACTGCTAATCTCATAAGTATAAGCCAATTATGTGACCTAGGATTCAAGGTCAACTTCACCAAGTCTGAATGTCTTGTAACTAATGAGAAACAAGAAGTTGTAATGAGAGGAGTCAGATCTAAAGACAACTGCTACTTGTGGGAGCCTGAGAACACTAATTACTCTTCTGTGTGTTCTATTGCCAAAGAAGAAAAATAAGTGAAACTGTGGCACCAAAAACTTGGTCATCTACATCTAAGAGGAATGAAAAGGATTATATCCATGAAGGCAGTCAGAGGGATTCCAAGACTGAAAATTGATGAAGGGAGAGTCTGTGGTGAATGTCAGGTTGGGAAGCAGACTAGGATGTCACATCCAAAGTCAGGACATTTGACCACCTCTAAGGTACTAGAACTTCTACATATAGATCTGATGGGACCAATGCAGGTGGAAAGTCTTGGTGGAAAAAGATATGCCTATGTTGTTGTGGATGATTTTTCCAGATTCACCTGGATTAACTTCATTAGGGAAAAATCTGATGTATTTGAAGTGTTTAAAGAACTGTGCAAAAGAATTCAAAGAGAAAAAAGAAGGGTGCATTGTCAGAATCAGAAGTGATCATGGCAAGGAATTTGAAAATAGTAAGTTTGATGACTTCTGTTCCTCAGAAGGAATTAATCATGAATTCTCTTCACCTATAACTCCTCAGCAAAATGGAGTTGTAGAAAGGAAAAACAGGACCATACAGGAATCTTCCAGAGCAATGATACATGCCAAAAGACTTCCTATTCATTTTTGGGCTGAACCTATGAATACAGCCTGTTATGTCCATAACAGGGTCACCTTGAGAAAGGGAACATCATCCACCATTTATGAACTCTGGAAAGGAAGAAAGCCTACAGTGAAGTACTTCCATGTATTTGGAAGCAAATGTTATATTCTGACAGATCGTGAACAAAGGAGAAAGATGGACCCTAAAAGTGATGAAGGAATATTCCTAGGATACTCTACCAACAGCAGAGCTTATAGGGTATTCAATTCCAGGATCAAAGTTATGATGGAATCAATAAATGTCATAGTTTATGATTATCATGAGGAAACAGATGTCCCTTGTGATGTTGAGACATTCTTTGAGACTTCAACTCAACAGGATGATCTACCTAACACTACTGCCTCAGATTCTGAATCAAAGGAAGCTAACAAAGACCCTTCCATCAGAATTCAGAAAGATCATCCTAAGGAACTCATCATAGGAGATCCTAACAGTGGAGTCATTACAAGATCTAGAGAAATCATCTCAAACTCTTGCTTTGTATCTAAAATTGAACCAAGAAATGTTAAGGAGGCTTTAACTGATGAATACTGGATTGGAGCAATGCAAGATGAATTGAACCAATTCAAGCAACATGAAGTATGGGAGTTAGTTCCTAGACCAGAAGGAACAAACATCATTGGCACAAAATGGATCTACAAGAACAAATCAGATGCTGAAGGAGTTGTTACCAGGAATAAGGCAAGACTTGTTGCTCAAGGATACACTCAAGTTGAAGGGGTTGATTTTGATGAGACTTTTGCCCCTGTAGCCAGACTGGAATCAATCAGACTCCTGTTGGGAATTGCTTGTCTCCTTAAGTTCAAGTTATTTCAGATGGATGTAAAAAGTGCCTTCCTAAATGGGTACTTAAATGAGGAAGTTTATGTGGAACAACCTAAAGGATTTGTGGATCCAAACTACCCTGATCATGTCTACAAATTGAGGAAAGCTTTGTATGGCCTGAAACACGCTCCTAGAGCATGGTATGACAGGCTGACAAAATTTCTCTCTGACAAAGGATACAGAAAATGAGGCTTGGATAAAACCCTTTTTGTCAAAAATGAAGGAGGAAAGATGATGGTAGCTCAAATCTATGTTGATGACATAGTATTTGGGGGAATGTCAGATAAAATGGTTAAAATTTTGCTGACCAGATGCAGGCTGAATTCGAAATGAGCCTCATGGGAGAATTGACCTACTTTCTTGGACTGCAAGTCACACAGATGGAAGACTCAATTTTTCTGTCTCAAAGCAAGTATGCAAAGAACATTGTCAAGAAGTTTGAAATGGAGAATGCCAGTCACAAAAGGACTCCTGCACCAACTCATTTAAAGCTATCCAAAGATTCAAGTGGGGTTAAGGTGGACCAAAGCCTGTACAGAAGCATGATAGGAAGTCTGCTATACTTAACAGCCAGCAGACCTGACATTGCTTTTGCAGTTGGAGTATGTGCAAGATACCAAGTTGATACCAAAGTAAGTCATATCAACCAAGTGAAGAGAATTTTGAAGTATGTAAGTGGAACCTACAACTATGGCTTGTTGTACTCTCATGGATGTGAACCAACTCTAACTGGTTACTGTGATGCTGATTGGGCTGGAAGTGCTGATGATAGAAAGAGCACCTCTGGAGGATGTTTCTTCTTAGGAAATAATCTTGTCTCCTGGTTCAGCAAGAAACAGAACTGTGTGTCTCTCTCTACTGCTGAAGCTAAATACATAGCAGCTGGTAGTAGCTGTTCTCAAATGATCTGGATGAAACAAATGCTTATTGAGTATAATGTCACACAAGATGTTATGACATTGTACTGTGACAATCTGAGCACTATCAACATTTCCAAGAATCCTATTCAGTATAGCAGGACCAAGCACATTGACATTAGACATCACTTCATCAGAGATCTTGTAGAGGAGAAGACTATTAAACTGGAACATGTTGCCACTGAACTACAACTGGCTGACATATTTACCAAGGCACTTGATGCAAATCAATTTGAAAATTTGAGGGGCAAGTTGGGTATTTACCAACATGAGGAAATGTAGCAATTAATTTTGCTTAAGACAAGGGATGAAGGAGATTTTTTTGTTAAGTCTATTTTGATTGGGTTAATCATCTGTTTCCCTATTTATTTCACAACTGTTAAGAAGTTGAATAGACTCTCATTTATCTCCTTCCTCTCTCGGCTCTGCAACAATCTTCATTCTCTCAATCAAAGATTTTACTCTCGCTGTTACTGGTTCTCTAAGACGCTCAACATGTATCAACTATCCATGACATCATCCTCTTCAAAGACGACTGCTTCTTCCGCATCCTCTGATCGAGAACCTAGGGCAATCACAAACTACATGGATTCTGATGTTCTGGAGATAACTCCTCTTCGTGAACTGGCAGCTAACCCCTCTAAGGTTAAAAAGATGAGAACAAGACATGCAAGAAGGTCTCAAGCTTCTACATCTGGTAACCCCTCTCAAACATCCTCTGTTCCCTCAGAAATATCAAATAGGGAAGGCTCAGCTTATGTTCATCAAGCAATAGCTAGACTTGTTACAAGGATTCTAAATGAGAATCACTCGGTACCTGGCATTTATGTACCTTTGAATCAAGAAGCTGCTAGTCCAAATGTTGAAATGAATCCAGATGTCACTCAGAATGTTGACACCGGATGACAACATTAGGAAATCATCTGAAAATCTTGATGATCACCAGAACCCTTCTGAGAAGGATATTGAAACCCCGGTTATTGATGTTGATGAAGAATACTCTGACAATGACCTAATTGCAAATATCAACCCTAGCATAGCTAGAAGAATGATGAATAGAAAGGGAAAGCAGGATGCTGCCAAATGTATGTACAAAGAGAAGACTGCTGATGTTGGAGTAGAAACTGTGAAGGCTGGATTGTCAAAAGGGAAGGTGAAAACTCGAGTACCTGCTGGTAGTCTCTCAAAGCCTGTGAGACAACCAATAGCTAAGAAAAGGAAAGAGCCTGAACCCTCTGATTCTGATGAGGAATCAGAATTTGAATTTGATGCTGAAGACATACCTCTCAAAAGGAAACTCCCATCAAGCAAAATGTCTAAAGTTCCTAAAGTCCCCACTGACAACATTTCCTTTCACCTTCCTGAGAATGCAAACAGGTGGAAGTATGTTTGTTTGAAAAGGATAGCCTTGGAAAGAGAACTGAACAAGGGTGCCATGGAATGTAAGGAGATCATGGACCTAATCAAAACTGCTGGTCTAATAAATACTGTGGTAAAGTTTACCAACTGCTATGAAGTTCTTGTCAAAGAATTCATAGTGAATTTATCTGATGGGCATGCTGATGGAAGGTCAGCTGACTTTGAATGTGTCTATGTGAGAGGAAGAAAGGTAAATTTCTCTCCCTCTGAAATAAACAAATTCCTAGGAAGACCAGATGATGTTTGCCCTGAACTAGAGGTTACTGACAACCAAGTATGCCAAACCATCACTGCAAATCAAGTCAAGAGCTGGCCCTTAAAAGGGAAGCTGAATGCAAGCAAGCTGAGTATGAAATTTGCCATTCTGCACAAAATTGGTGCAGCCAACTGGGTTCCCACCAACCATAAATCAACCATCTCCACAGGACTGGGAAGATTCATTTATGCTGTTGGAAGCAGGATAAAATTTGAATATGCCAAGTATATCTTTGATCAAACTTTAAAACATGCTGGAAGCTATGCTGTTAAAGGCCCTATTGCCTTTCCCTCCCTCTTATGTGGTATAGTCCTTGCTCAGTATCCTGACATTCTAGTTGAAAAATATACTGTATGCAAAAGAGCCTCTGCTCTTGGGTTGCACTACAAGCTATTTTAGGGAACTCATGTTCCTGACATTGTCATGACATCAGCTGAGACATCAACTGCCAGAACTCAGTCCAAGAGAACTGATGTTATAGCTGTGCTGAAGGAAACCTGCAAAGAGCTGGATACAAGGAAAAGGACTCTTGAGGACCTGATTGCTAGACTAGAACAGGAGGAGACTGAAGGACGAAGAAGGGAAGAGGATGCTGCTGAAGATCAGCTTAATGCTGAAGATAGTGCCTCCTCTGAAGATGACAGTGCTTGAAGGAGATGACAACCTTGCTGCTGGTACCTGTTGCTGCAAGTGTTTTTAGAATTTTTATCTGTGTTTTTATTTTTGGATGACTGTATATCCTAAAAGTACATGTATCTTTGGCCTATTTATGGCTAAAGAGGGGGAGAAGTTTTTGTGTTAATTAGACTTGGTAGACATTATCTCTTTCTGCAGACATATTAATTCTGCTGCTTTCTAATCTCTGATTGTTTAGAGGTTTTAGCCAAAAATTTGTCAAAGGGGGAGTTTGTAAGTGTTTGGTTGTTGGCATGTTTTTTGGTAAAACCAGGTGTGTGAATGTCATGACTGATGTCATAACATTCTGGGTTACTAGGTACATTCTGCAGAAAAAGGATGTCATACAGAAGCTGCTTAAATTGAGTGTTTAGCTGATCATCATGCAATGATCATATTTATTACACTCTACCAAAATCAGTAAACAAGATTCTTGTTGTCATAACCAATGTTAAGACATCCTGTACTGATCTAACAGTTGTACAGTTTTGTTAATTCTGAGATTTTTCAGGAAACTGGTTTACACGGTCCAGTACAAAGTCTCACGTGGACTTTAGGTTAACTTGGCTTAACCCTAATCTGGTTGATAAAGTCCTGTGACCAAGTATTGAGGTTAATTAACCCTAGCTTTTTTCGTGGAAGCCTTAACTGAAGAACAGCGGCCTATATATTCAACAGGACGACTGTTGGTGAAGAGGACTTTTT
The DNA here is from genome assembly GCA_948472305.1 of Vicia faba. NCBI lineage: Eukaryota > Viridiplantae > Streptophyta > Magnoliopsida > Fabales > Fabaceae > Vicia > Vicia faba. The sequence continues at coordinate 51,195 of CATIWC010001339.1, forward strand.
GACAGAAGATCAATAAGGGGCTGTATAGTTTTAACTACTGTAATCCAAGCAATTATCATTGTGATAAGTGACTTGGAGTAGGTCTTGATTGTAAGGGTTGTGTATCACTCAAAGCTTTGAAGCACGAGTGTTTGTGTCACTTGATTAAAGCTTTGAAGCAAAGTCAAGTTAGGTTATGTATCACTCAAAGCTTTGAAGCACGAGTGTTTGTGTTAGTTGATTAAAAGCTGTGAAGCATAATCAAGTGTATGTTCTGAAGAGTGTCTTCATAATTTCGTTAGTCAATTGTTTAGTATCACTGCTGTGATTGAGGGGGAGTGAGTAGGAACTCAGGTTTAAGTTGAACTTAGATTGAAGTTGCATTGGGTAGGTCTTAAGTGAAGGAGATAAACTGGTTGGTTTATTCCTGAATTAATATCTCTTATAGTGAATTTCCTCCCTGGCTTGGTAGCCCTCAGAGTAGGTGTTATTACACACTGAACTGGGTAAACAATTGACTGTGTTCTTTACTGCTTTTAAACTTACTGTCTTGTAGAAAGTCAGATACGGTGTCATAACATTCACTGTGACATTGAGTATCTGCTGCCAGAATTTCAGTATGTTAGTCCTAGGTTTAGCTTTGCTAGGGGTCTTACACCTATAGAAAATGATAGGGATGTACTAAAATCTTCTAAAGGTGTTGAGGGATTTGAGTTGGTTAATGTCTGTTGTACCCCAAAATTTTCCCTCTCTTTTCTCAAGATATTTCTCACAAGATCTTCAATAGCTCAAGCTTGCACAAGTGTTGACTAGACCAAGCCATCTCCTCAACACTGATGCCTCAAATTAGGGTTTTGATTTGCACAAGAACAATTGAACTTTTAATGCCTCAAATTAGTTTCATGGATTATAATGGACCTCCAAGATTACTCATGTCAAGTTTCAAGTCTTGGATCACAAGTTTACTCAGTCAATTACTCAGATGACTGAAAATCAACTATATTGGATAAAAAGTCAATTATGGTCAACTTACAGCCAAACTTCAAGATTTTTGACCAATATCAACATTTTGAAGTCATTTGCATCAATTGATCAAATTTGGATCACAATTCCTCAAGAAAAATGTTCAAATCATCAAAAGGGCAAAATGACCAAAATTATGGTTTTTATTGAGAATGACTGATTCTTGACTTTTGATTTAATACATGAATTATTGGTATGAAACATGATATCAAGGATTCAAGGACATCATCTTGGCCTAATTTTATGGCTCAAAACATTTCTCAAGATCAGTGGATTGATAGATGAAATTTGGTCAACTGATGAAAAAGTCAATTGTACACTGAAAAGTCAAACTTTGACTTTTTTGGTCAACATTAAGTTTCAAAGATCAAAATTCATCAATACATTCAACAATATCAAGCTTGATCATCAAGAATTCAAGAAAGTTAAAAGTCAATTTGAAAAGTTAAAACTTTTCAAGACTTAGAAATTTTTCTAAGTGTTTTATACATGTTTATTTCATAACTTCATACCAATTTTTCACCATGATGCAAAATGATTCAAAGGAAACTTTCAACTTGAAAGTTGTATATCTTGATTAATTCTACAACTTTGTATTAGAGGGTTGATGTCCAAAAAATGCTTAGATTTGAAGTTATAAGCCCATGAAGTCATGACATTTTCATCTAACACTTAGAAAAATTTTCAACAGATTTTGGTCAGGATTTTATCCCAACTTCTTGGCATTTTTTCACATAGTTCCAAGATTATTTTGTCAAAATAGCCAACATGAAAGTTATAGAGGATGTTTCAAGCTTTCCAAAACATCCAAGGGCATGAATTTATCATACTTGAGCTAGGAGATTCAAGGGCATGAAGTTGGGCATCCATTCTTGAATTGCAAGTCATTTTATTGAAGAACAAATAATCTAATTTGCATGATGTGATGCATAATATTACTTTGCAGACCTTGTAACTTGCAAATCTATCCATAATCAGATGTTTACACAATTTATTGAACCATTATCCAAGTGATTCAAGTATTGTCTATTGCATCATTCCATTTATGGCACAAAGGAACCATTGTCATTCACATCAAGCATGCTTTATTCAAAGTCAGCTCTCCTTGAGCCTCTCAATTATTTTTTCTACACACACAATATCAAAGCAAGAAGCAACATGCCTAAAAACTCATAGCCATTTCAGATCCCTTTTGTACCATGCACTGGGACATCAAATTTCACATAACTTGGTTGTTTCATCTCAACCAAACCAGAATTTGGACAACTTGTAAAATAAACTCTCTCATCCTATCAAACCTCTTCTATAAATAGAGAGGCCATTTGCAAGCTAAAGAAAGAAGTTTTTATTGTGTAGACAAGTTTTCTCAAAACCCCTCATACTCTAAAAAAACCATAACTGTCCATAAAACCTCCACTCTTGAGCTTAGAAACCAAAATCTTCAAATCTCTCAAACCTTGCATTTCTGTCCAAACAAATCATCCACACACTTCATATACATCATATAGAAGTTGTTCAAACACAAGAACAACTTCTGTAACATCATTATCATCATCGTCCAAACTCAAAAACATTGTCTTTCAAGTTGACTTGGTTGGAGAGGCTCAAACACTTTCAGCATAAAGTAAGGATTGAAACAACTTCAGAGAGGTCTAAGGAAGCTCAATCAATCATCACATTTCACCTAGAAACATCCATACACATTTTGGATTTTTCACTTCAAGAGGTAAGTTTTCTCAAACTGTGATATCCTTGTTCATACATCATTTTACACTACAAGAAAATTAGTGTTTAACGACACAAAAATTGCGACAGTTATGTGATAACTGTCGTAATTGACAAATAGAGACAGTGTTTACGACAGTTGACACCAACCGTCCCTAATATTTATTTTGCGACGGTATATTTAACCATCATAATATTATTATTACGACGGTAAAACAACCGTCGGCCCCCATTTAACACTTTTAACATTGATTTTTCACCAACAACTAGTCACGACGGTAAAATTAACCGTCCTAAAAGGCATATCACGACGGTAAAGCACCCGTCGCACCCTTAAACCTTTCACGACGGTAAAATTATCCGTCCTAAAATTCATTTCACGACGGTAAAACAACCGTCGCACCCAAAACCTTTAAAAAAGTTTAAAATTAAAATATAATTTATTCTGATACAAAATTGTGATTGATCGATAGTATAAAATTAATTTACACAATCAGGGCAACACTATTTTTTCTGATTTTATAAAATATTTTAAAATGTTAAGGACAATGCTTTGTATCCTGTTTTATTTCTTGATTATCTTAAGGATTTTTTAGAATTCCCAGCAAAATGATTATTTAGCCTAGAAATAATATGAAAGACAATGGAGGTATTAGAGGGGGAAATGATATAATAAAGTGGCAGAATCAGGGGAAACGGTTATTCTCATTCGAAAATCAACCAAACCCGGAGGAGTGATGAGAAGAATCTCCTGTCTGCTACTGAAACAACCTTCTCCTTCAATCACACACATCCACTTCTCCTTTCCCCCGCACCACCACAATGCCAATTCATTCTCCCGCTCCTTCAAAACCCTACCTCTCCCTCCCCCAGAACTCGTCGAACCTTTCTGCGACCTCTCCGACGTCATCTCCTCCAAGCAAAACCTCCAGCCCTCTCCATGGTTCACACAAATCCTCAACCTCCTCGACAATTCCCCAACCATGGAATCAAATCTCGACTCCTTCTGCCGCCAATTTCTCATCACTCTCTCCCCCTCCTTCGTCGCCCACGCTCTCCGTTCCCTCAACAACCACCACACCGCCCTCCGTTTCTTCACCTGGGCTTCCCACCAACGTAACTACTCACATTCCCTCGATTGCTACGTTTCACTAATCAACCTACTCCTATCCCCCTCAACCACCACCACCTCCGCCGCATTAAATGTTTTTGCAGAACTTCAACGTAGCCGCCTCCCCTTAACATCCCCATCCGCCAACTCCCTCATCAAAAGCTTCGGTAACGCCGGCCTGGTCAATGAACTTCTATTAGTTTGGCGTGGAATGAACGAACAAAACATCCACCCGACTCTTTTCACTTACAACTCCCTTCTTAACGGACTCGTTGGTTCCTCTTTTATCGAATCGGCCGAGCGTGTTTTTGTCGCCATGAAAGAAGGAAGAATAAAGCCTGATGTTGTAACCTACAATACTTTGATCAAAGGGTATTGTAAGATTGGGAAAACACGAAAGGCGACCGAGATGGTTCGCGAAATGGAGGTAATTAATTTGGAGCCTGATGTTGTTACTTATATGACAATAATGCAGGCTTGTTATTCTGAAGGGGATGTTGATTGTTGTTTGAGTCTTTACCATGAGATGGAGGATAAGGGATTTCAAGTTCCTTCTCATTGTTATACTTTGCTCATATGCGGGCTTTGTAAGACGGGGAAGGTTTTAGAAGCTTATGCTTTGTTTGAGAATATGCTTAGAAATGGTTGTAAGGGTAATAAGGCTGTTTACACTGCTTTGATTGATTGTTATGGGAAGAGTGGGAATTCTGATGGGGCTTTAAGGTTGTTTGAGAGGATGAAAATGGATGGGATTGAGCCTGATGAGGTTACTTATGGTGCTATTGTTAATGGGTTATGTAAGAGTGGGAGACTAGAGGAAGCTTTGGGTTATTTTCGGTTTTGTAATGAGAATGCTGTTGTTGTCAATGCTGTTTTTTATTCTAGTTTGATTGATGGACTTGGAAAGGCGGGAAGGGTGGATGAAGCTGAGAAGGTGTTTGATGAAATGGCTGAGAAGGGGTGTCTGCCGGATTCATATTGCTACAATGCGCTCATCGATGGACTTTGTAAGTGTGGGAGGATAGCCGATGCTTTAGTGCTGTTTAAGAGGATGGAGTGTGATGGTTGTGAGCATACTGTGTATACGTTTACTATACTTATCAGTGAGCTTTTCAGGGTGCATAGGAATGAAGAAGCCGTCAAGATGTGGGATTTGATGATTGACAAAGGGATAACGCCGAACGTTGCTTGTTTTAGGGCTCTTTCAATTGGAATGTGTCTTTCAGGAAAAGTTGCGAGGGCTTGTAAAGTGCTGGACGAGCTTGCACCTATGGGGGTTGTTCTTGAAACAGCTTATGAAGATATGATTGGAGCGCTGTGTAAAGCTGGTCGTGTGAAGGAGGCTTGTAAGTTGGCTGATGGAATTGTGGATAGGGGTAGAGAAATACCTGGGAAGATTAGAACTGTGATGATTCATTCCTTAAGAAAAGCTGGGAATGCTGATTTGGCTATCAAGTTGATGCATAGCAAGATTGGTATTGGATATGATCGAATGCGGAGCGTTAAAAAGAGAGTCAAGTTTCAAACCCTTGTTGACAACTGAGATATTTCAGGTGGATATCATGTGGCATTTGGAAACTGGTAAAGGCCAAAGCCAGTTTTAGTTCGAATGTGATGGGAATAGTTAGCTTTAAGGTGTAGTATTTACCCCAAAAGTCAATTTATTTATAAACTGGATAAGAATAGAAGTAATAATAAGTTCTAGTTGCTTGGACTCAAACCATTGCTGCTGGCCTTATCAAAATACAGAGAAATAGTAAAACCACGATGCACTAGTGGGAATCACGAGTTCTCAAATGTTGTACAATTATTATTATAAACTAAACATAGTATGCAGGGACCGGGACCTGATTGATTATGTACTGCATCTCAAACATAGGAGCCGTGAAAATGTTGATATATTTGGACTAGAATAGGTCAGTATGTCTTTCTTACTAGTTCCCATGTGATGCAGGGGAATAAAATTCCCTAATTGAATTTGAATGAAATGGTTGTGGTTTTAATTTTAACTTGAAGAGTTCATATATTTACTTTTAAATTCACCTGGAATGACTGTGTTCTTAGCTATACCTTTTAAGTTATACCTTTTTTTTTATCATATAACACATTGTGTTTGTAATATTTGTTCTTTTAAAGTTGTCATAAATGAGCTTCTGTGCCTGTATGAATTAACCAAATGTTCTTAATGACCTTGTTTTTTTGGATAGAAAAATCAGTCTTATCGGTGGATGCTTTAGAGAAAATGATGGAGGACCCAACAGTGCAGAAGATGGTTTATCCGTAATATTAGCTCCTTTTATCTTTTAATAATGATTATTTTTCATTTTTAGTGAGCACAGATAAGTTTTAGGATAAATGCCAGTCCTAGAGGAATTAGGATAACAGAACCTAACATTTGGAATTAGGATAAATGCCAGTCCTGGAGGAAATTAAATGACCATTCTTCTGCTTTTGTACAATAACCTTTTGTTTGAGTTTACTTATGACTGGATTCATGGTCACTACGTTGATTTTAGACCTAAAGTTGCACAGAAATGTAAATCTTATTTGTTATTTCTCACTAAAGTGTCATTCTATGTGCCGCAGTTATATAAATCTTATTTGTTATTTCTTACTTTGAAGTCTGCCCCTGTCAACCTAGATAATCCTCTTGTTGCATTAGAGTTATCATATGTTATGTTATACTACAGATGATGATTTACTAAGTAATTTCTTTTTCTAACTATTGCAGGAGTATCCTGATTACGTACCATACATCACTCCGATGTTCTTTTGTGATGATTGGCTCAACTTGTATCTCGATAACTTTAGAATGAATACTTATTCCGACAAAGACCAGCAAATAAGCATCCTCTTCTTTCACCCGTACTTGGTGGTAACCTGATTTCATATCAAGTTTTGTAAAGTACTCAGCTCCATGTAACTCGTCAAGTAAGTCATCTATCACTGGAATGGTGAATTTGTCGGGCACGATTACCTTGTTGAGGTCACGGTAATCCCAACATATCCTCCATGTTCCATCTTTTTTCTTCACTAAGATCACCGGATTAGAGAAAGTGCTACAACTTTGACGAATGATTCTGTTAGGAACCATATGAATGAAGATTGACCAGAGATGGAAGTAACAAACCATAATGAGCCTGGTGGATCCAAGACTTGGTAGGTTTACACTAGAAGAGGAAAGAGAGCATCACATGCCCCGTGATAGGCCTTGAGGTGGCAGGTGGAGAGAGAATTGGTCATAACCAATTCTGTTAGGTTGTATGCTTAAATGATTAGGGAAAGGTTCTAGTCTAGAAAGACACTTTTGAGAATTATTGTGTAATCATTGAATGGAGAGTTGTTAGCTCTCCATAGGAGCCTTGCTATATGGCAAAGAGATTCTCAAATCTTCTGTAAATTCCCTCAATCAATACTAAACAACATTATCATATCGTTCATTTTACTATATTTCTCTGAGATCCAACAGATTCCTGCTTCTAGCATCTCTTGGACTTGTCTTTCAATCTCAGTTTTTTTATGATATGGATACTACCTATAAGGCTTGACACTCACTGGCCCTTGCTCTGGTAATAAAGTCATGTCATGGTCTCTGGAGCGTTGAAGACCTTTGGGTTCACAAAATGCATCTTAAAAGTGTTGTAGCACACACGTGTTCTTTGACTCTGTTCTTGTCTTAATATTGTTCAAAACAACTCTCAAAGTCCACCATTTGTCTCCATAATCTTTACTTGCTCTCCTTACGACACTTTGCAACGCTGAAAATGCTTCTTGGGTACCTTCAATTCCTCTCAACATCACCCATTACCTTCGCCGCCAGACTGGTGTCCTGCACACGAAAAAGACCTCAGCACGAGAAATCCATCCCGCCGGTGAATGCCGGTAAATCCATCCCGCCGGATCATCGCCGGTGAATGCCGGTAAATCCATCCCGCCGGATCATCGCCGGTGAATGCCGGTAAATCCACTCTCTTGACAAATTGTCTGAACTTGTCCCGAGCATCTCCCTGCAACGGTTTTATATCCGTTGCTACAGAGATCAGAGATTTCTTTGTTTGGCTCTGTAACCGTTTCATCCTTCCTTGCTGACGAAGACTCTCCCAGCGTCTCCGTCATATTCTTACCCAATCATCTGCATTAGAGCCTTCTGATTCTCCATTGCTGTGTTCTACACCTTTGCGATTGGATCAGCAAACATGATTGTATTCTGTAGGTCGGACCAATGTTAGGTCCCTGAGTATTGAATAACAACAACAAACCTATAATTGAGAAAAGAAACAATTGATAAAGGTTGTTTATTATCAAAGTAGGGATTTACAGTAGATTGAGAATCACATTGCCATTGAGCTATGCTCCTAGGGAGATGCTAAAAGCACTCCATCATATTACAACTTGAATATTCTCAAAGATGATCCTCTAGATCCTCTCTCGACTACTCATAGCCGAACAGAATTGGTTAGAACCAATTCTCTCACCCAATGCCCACTCACCACTCAACACGTGTCATTAAGCACCTTCTTTCGTTTTCTAGTGTAAACCTGCCAAGTCTTTGATCCACTGGCCCCACTTGATTAGTTTCCTCTACCTCAAGCCCATTAGCTAGAACCGGGTTTCTAACAATTCTTCAATGCCCGTGTCGTTTCCATTGGTACTATTTGCTTCGAGAGTAGCATTCAATTATATGAGCAATAGTTCTTACCCAGCTCATAGGTTCATTGGCTGTTTACTAGGTTTTGTTTAGTTATTTATGAATGTACTGCTGAACAATTTAATGCAAGTGTTTTTTATGTTGCGGATTTATTGTAAGCAACTGGGTTTAACTAAATCTAGAAGCTTCTCGTGTTTTTTGTTATGTTGTGTAGCACTAACTAATATTATGTGTACTTGGACTTGCAGGTTTAGAAAGAGATATAATTTCTTATATGAAAAGGATCTTCCTGCTGAAAGACAGGTAGATTTGCAGATTGTAACCGCAGGAATTTCTCTATAACTTATTTTATGACCTCCGTCCCTTGATATCTTATGGTTGTAACAGGCTCTTAAAAGGGAAATGCAAAAAGAAAAAGATCCTGAGCGGAAAAGTGAAATAGAAGAACGCATATCATGGGTTGTAAGTATATGTCTGTTGGAAGTTTTGCTTCACTGTCCAAAAGTGTGACATTCATTAATTTACTTGATCACATTTGCATGTCTTTTCAGGATAAACAGTTGAAATCTGAGTCAACAAAAAATGTTGAGACAAGTATTTTAGCTAAACACAAGAAGAAAGAAAGAGAAGCAGCAAAGCAGGGAAAACGTCCTTTCTATCTCAAGAAATGTAATCTTTCTCTTCTTTCCATTTGTTAGAAACACGGTCCATGCTTATGTTAATTTTATCATCTTTATCTGAACTCTAAAAAGAAGTTCTTTGCCGAACCCAAGACATATTCAATACGTGGAGTCAATATTGCAAGAATAGAATCACTTATATAACCACTGATTAACTTCAATTGAATTATTTGATTTCCCTTTTCATTTGTAGCACACTGGTGATACTAGTGACAATATGAAAACATATCAAACAAATGAGTTTAAATAAAATGAAATACCAACTATATATAATGATATATTGTTTTGTTTTTCAGCTGAAATCCGAAAACAAAGTCTTATTGAAAAATATGAGGATCTCAAGGTATGCATTTTATAACATCTCTGTCTTCTTTCATCTTGTTTTCATTGTATAATGTCATTTATTGCTTGTCTTTTCCATTAATTCTATCTTATTCACCATTTTCAGGTGTCTGGAAAACTTGAATCATATATTGAGAAAAAGAGGAAGAGGAACGCTGCAAAGGACCATAGACTCATGCCATATCGTAGATCTGGTGACAACGAAGAGTAAGGTTGTTAACCTTGTACTGGAATCTAGCACCCAAAAAATAGTTATATACATTCTGTATACTATCTTTAGGTTTTGACGACGATCCCTTGTTGAATACCCCCAAATTCTGGTTTTAACGATAATTATGTAGTGTTGTATGTTCTGCAAGATTTACTAACAACCACATTTTTGGGGCTAAGGTAAGATTCTTTTCTTTTTGAAAATGGGGCGGAGATTTTACAATTTTATAGGTCCCTTGTTTTTGTAATTCTTTCATGATGGATATGCTTTAATTTAATAGACTATTTTTATAATTATGAATAATTTATAATGTTTGTCTGAATATAAAATTGGTTTTCAAGGGTTTTATGATCATGGAGATTATATTTATATTATTGAATACATGTTCTGAGTCTTCATAAGGCAATGCTCTTTTTTAGGCTCTAAAAGTAGTTGTGTCCCATGTTTTTCAAAATGTCCTACACATGATCACATCCCCTAAACCCTTAACATACACATTACACCTCAACATACAAGACATCTGACACTAATGATGTTTTAAGATTTTTGCTTTGATTAAAAAAATAGACTAAACATGTTTTTATTCCTTTAAATATATCAATTTTATTTATTAATTCATGTATAACTTTTAACTAAAGACAAATTATTAAATCACATATTAAATAGTTGAATTATTATGTTAATAATATTCTAAAGTTTTAAAAATATAATTCTTCCGTCCTAAAATAAGTGTCGTATTTGTAAAATAAATTGTCCCATAATAAGTGTTTTCAGTTTTCAATATAATTTTAGTGTTTATCTTCTAATTATATCTTCTAATTAATATTTTTAATTTATTACTTCTCTCACCTTGTATAAATGATAATTTGAATATACCAATAATTAACTAAGATAGTTTGATAAAATTGTTATTATTTTTCTTTTATTTATTCATATTTTTTTTAATTTATGTGAAAGTGTTAAATATGACAAATATTTTAGGACGGAAGGAGTATATTTTTAAAAAATCACTTGGAACTTTTGTAAAAAAACAAAAACTAAATTTTGTATGAAAAATTTATCAAATTAAAGTACAAAGGAGTTTTTTAGAAATTAGAAAAAAAAAAGTTGATATAATTAGAAGGATTTAAAATACATTTACCCCTAAAATATTATATAAAACTGTTAAAAAATCTTTGCACTCCATTATGTAAGAGGGAGGAAAATCTCACCTTTCTCTACACCAATTGTATTTTTACCCCATCATAACTAAAAAAATGTTACTTTCATCTCTCATGTGATTTAACTTATTATACTTTTACTTTTATCCTCATTTTCAACCTGTTCAATTTTGACAAAAATTCACCCCATAAATTTTGGGGAATGCTCTCTCCACCCTGACATAGTGCATTTTATATTCTTGAAAATTTGAAAATACCTTACAAGTGTCTGGAGCTGTATATTTAGACGCATTTAAAATGAAACCAGAATACGCTATTATGAGATCTGTCACACTTTAAACAAAATATGATTCAAAAATGTATTTTCGAATATTATTTGAGTGTATCCGAAGATGCATCTTAAAAATATTTTTTTGAATAATTTCAGGACAACACCATTGGCCCAACATTGTAATTTTTGAGGTCAAATTATATTAAAGTAAACTCAAATAATATTAAAGTGAATTTTTTGAGATCAAATTATATTAAAGTAAACTCAAATAATATTGAAGTGAAATAAAAGATAAAAGTCATATATTAATTAAAGTATATAAAAAGTTAAGACCATACATAATATTTGTTTAAAAATATAAAAAAAAATACATCCAAACATAAACTATTGTGTATGTTGAAACCTCTACCTGTAGTGTATGATGTTTTGTAACTCGACAATCATGTCCTCCACGAGGACCAATTGTAGACTGTCATCCACAAAAACCATGCCTCTATGCTTGTTTTATCCATCTCCACAACATGTTGGCCGACCACTGACACGTCTTCAGTGTGGCCATCTTTAGCCTCAAGTTCTTCATGATTAGTTGGGCTCGGTAGTTTTTCAAGAGCGTATAATGTCATGATTAGGGATGACAATGGATACTCATAGGTACGAGTACTAGTCTCACACTATCTGTCCCGTTTAGTAAATATGATATCTGTATCCGTCTCATACCCGTGCGGGTATCTGTTAGATGGATATTCGTGAATTTTAAGATACCCGTGTGTATTTACGGATATCAATAGATACTATTATTTAAATATATTTAAAAAAAATATTTAAATAACTAATTTTTTAATCTATTTTAAAGATAATTTGTTTTTCAAATTTAACACATAATAAATAATAACAAAAATAAGTCACATTCATTTTATTTCTTCTTTTATCAAAATAATAATAATAATAATAATATTTTAACAAAATAATATAATTATAATAATAATAGTAATATTAATAATAATTTTTTATTAAATAAATTAGTATTTAAGTATTTTTATTAATTATTAACAGATACAGATACCCGCGAGTACGGGTACCATCAAATCCATATCCATACCCGTAAGTAAACGAGTAATCAAATATTCGTTTGTTTTACCTGTGGATACCTATTAAACCATCATACTCGTGTCCGTGACAAGTTTTACCCACGGATATCCACGGGTACGTTTTTTTTGCCATCCCTAGTTATGATAGGGTGTGACACCCTCATTCAACCATCAAGCATACTCCTTTCATTATGGTATATGGAACTGAGATCATTCTACTTGTCGAAATCGACACACCTTTTGGGGGCGCTCTCATTTTGATGCGAAAGAAAACGAGGTAGGGCTAAGATGTGTCACTGGCCTAATGGATGAAACAAGAAAGGTTGACCACATCCAAAATTTTTGTCAAGAAAAAACCGGCCATAAGGTACAACTCAAAAGTGGTTAGGAAATGCATGAATGCGACCTAATGCTAAGACATGTTATCAATCTTGTCCAATAGGAGAAACTACAATCGAACTGGGAAGAACCATATCACATATATCAAAAGCTTTTTCACGGATCCTACAAACTTGAGGAGCTAGATGGACGACTCATTCCTAGAATTTGGAATTCAATTATTCTAAGATAATACTATAGTTAATTTTTTTCCAGTTGTTAAAAATGCGGTATGCATGCCAATGTATGAATTTCTTTGAAAAACCTTTATTATTATTATTATTATTATTATTATTATTATTATTATTATTATTATTATTATTATTATTATTATTATTATTATTATTATTATTATTATTATTATTATTATTATTATTATTATTATTATTATTATTATTATTATTATTATTATTATTATTATTATTATTATTATTATTATTATTATTATTATTATTATTATTATTATTATTATTATTATTATTATTATTATTATTATTATTATTATTATTATTATTATTATTATTATTATTATTATTATTATTATTATTATTATTATTATTATTATTATTATTATTATTATTATTATTATTATTATTATTATTATTATTATTATTATTATTATTATTATTATTATTATTATTATTATTATTATTATTATTATTATTATTATTATTATTATTATTATTATTATTATTATTATTATTATTATTATTATTTATAATAAGTTATTTTGTTCTATTGTCGACTTAAATGTTGGACTTTTACAAGAAGATTCTTGACGCTCTAAAAAAGAAATATAAATGTTAGACTTCCACAGGAAGATCATTATCGCTCTAAAAAAACAATATAAATTATGAACTTCCATTGAAAGATCCTTAACGCCCTTAAGGTGCAATAAGAGTGCTGGATTTTTCAAAAAAGATCCTTGCCATCCGCAAGAGAAATAAAATGCTAAATTTCCATGGGACTTTTCCTGCATATACCATTCGACTTAAAGATCTCCTAAAGAACTCGACTTAAAGTCTCGCATGAGGGACTCGACTTAAAGCCTCGCATGAGAAACTTGACTTACAGTCTCGCCTGAGGGATTCAATTTAAGTTCTAGCCTAAGGAACTCATCTTGAAGGACTCGACTTAAGGTCTCGCTTGAGGGGCTTAAATTAATGTCTCGCCTGAGGGATTCGATTTAAATTCTACCATAAGGAACTCTTCTTGAGGGACTCAACTTAAAGTCTTGTTCGATGGACTCAAATTAAAATCTCGCCCAAGAAACTCGACTTAAAGTATCTCCTAAGGGATTCGACTAAAAGTTCCACCTGAGGGACTCAACTTAAATTATTGCTTGAGAGACTTGTTTTAAAGTCTTGCATGAGGGACTTTAAATTGCCTAAGGGAATCAATTTAAATTATCTCATGAAGAACTCAACTTAAAGTCTCGCCCGAGAGACTCAATTTAAAGTCCCGTCTCAGGGACTTGATTTAAAGTCTCGCATAAGGAACTCGACTTAAATTCTCGACTGAGAGACTCCACTTAAAGTATCACCTGAGGGGATCGACTTAATGCCTCACTAGAGGGACTCAACATAAAATCTCATCCGAAGGACTCAAATTAAATTTTCACCTGAGAGAATCGACTTAAAGTCTCGCCTGAAGGACTTGACTTAAATTCTCTCTTGAGGGACTTGACTTAAAGTCTCGAATGAGAGGGACTTGACTTAAAGTCTTACATGAGGGACTCGACAAAAAGTCACTCATGAGGGACTCAACATAAAGTCTCTCATGAGGGACTCGATTTAAGTTTTACCTTAGGAACTCGACTTAAAGTCTTGCCTAAGGGACTCGATTTGAAATCTCTTATAAGGGAATCGACTTAAAGTCTCACCTGAGGGAATCAACTTAAAATATCTCCTGAGAGATTCAATTTAAAGGCTCATCTGAGAGAATCGACTTAAAATCTCGCATGAGAGACTCGATTTAAAGTCTTTTCTGCGAGACCCAAATTAAAGTATCTCCCGAGATACTCGACTTAAAGTAATGCTTGAGGAACTATACAACAACCTTAAAATCACCTGAAAACCCTTAATCACTGATGATTGTCACGTACTATACTTTTTAACAAGTATATAATTTATCATAAATTACCTACTGATGACAAATTGTACTCTAGAGATTGTGTTTTTAAATGTAGACTTTGTGGCACTAACCTGAAATCATATTTTAAAAAAAAATTGCTTGTGTATTTTTTCTCAAAAACTTAGAAGTTGGTTTTATAATATCATTGATATCCTTATTGACACTAATTCTACGCAACATATTCTCAACTCTTGCAACAAGTCTTGTTCGGGCTAGTGTAAACTTGCCATTCAAAGTGTCATTATTATTATATTTAGCATTATTTAATATATTGGACATTTCCTATCAATTCTATTAAATCTAACATCTTTGGAAATTATACAAATACTTTTGCTGCTCCTAAATGGCAGAATTTGCAATTCTTTACAAGTTTTGTGAAGATTTATTCTTCTAAGACTCTTAAAATCAAAGGGACCTTGTGTCACTATCCGATAACATCTTGGATGAAATGCAGCTCAATTGGAGCATTGCGGCACATGGACGTGTTTTCAAAGACTCTATCTAGCTATCTTTTTAGATTTCTATGCTTCTAATATTGACATTTCTTTTACTCATCATGCTTAGTTGGTGAGAGTTATTTTAGCTATTGAAATTACATTTACAAATAATGCTCCTTTAAAACGTTTTATTACTACTCATTAAGAATAATTAGTATGTGCTCACTATTGTATTCAATTCACTTAAAATTAATTTTTAATAAGACAATTTTTCTCTTATCAACATTTTTCTCTATCTTTCTTTCAACTTTTTCGTTTAACTATAACTAAAACTCATCACCACCCATACATTTATCAAACATTAAGCATGGTGATAAGTTAATACTATTAATTGAAAAAGTTTAACATTTGTCGTGATGGTCGAGTGGTCTAAGACACCATAGTTAAGTTTTGGTTAATTCTTTAATTGTCATTGAAAAAAACACACTATTTGATCCTGTGAGTTTGGCTCTTAACACTTAGAAAGGGGTTCAGTTGCTTTAATTGTGCTATATCCTTAGCTAGGAGAAGCCTGTGTTCATGACACGAGACAATTGAAAGGCTAAATAACCCCTTAAATTGCTATCATTAATTTTTTTAATTTAAAATTTTACAGCAAAATGTTTATTATTTAAAAAGTTTTTTTTTTTCTGATATAATGTTAGATTTATGAAAAATTTCCCTCCATGTATGATAAGTGAGACCATGGAACTATGCTTAGAAATACTTCAAAAGAGTAGATAGATCTCAAAACATGTTAGGATTAAATGCATTTTTAGTTTTTTATTTTTATTTTTTTATTTGGCTTAAATTTGCTTTTAGTTTTTCTGATCTGAGATGAAGGCATATGGAATATTATTAATTGACTGCAAGTCTTCAAGGAAAATTTTTATGAACCACTCCCAATAATCCTTAGTTTAAGCTTCTACAACAACATATGCAATGGGGAATATTTGGTTATTTCCATCACTTTCAACAACTGCCATTAATTTTCCCCCATAGTCACCTTTCAGAAAGCATGCATCCAACCCTATTAATGGTCTACAGCTTTTAGCAAGTCCAACCTTACATGCTTGTAGACACATATGTATATTATTTCAAACACATGACCATTTGTTGAATCAGAACACTCCAAAATAACATTGTTGGTAGGGTTTAAATTCAGTAACTATTGTGCATAACTCCTCAGATGTGTAAACCAATCCCTCCCAGCACCTTGTATCAATTCCACTGTTTTTCTCTTAGCTCTGTAAGCCTGATCAGTTGACAGTTTCACACCCAATCTTTCATTTTCTACAACTATTAACCCACTTGGTTTCATGTTTGGAGCGTGTCTAAGTATATGGGAAAATTACTTGGCCAACCATCCAGTCTTGGCTTGTCTGTTGTTTGCAGTCCTAGCACAAGTATGCTCATCAAACAAACTAGATATTTGCCAAAATTGATTTCCAATCCTCTTACTAAATATCATGTAGAATTTACACACCTCTTGGAAATTGACCACCATCCTTTTTCCATCATTCTTTTTTAACCACGCATTTTTGTTGTGAACGATTACATACTCTTTGAAAACATCCTTTATCATATCCTTATTATTAAAGACCAATCCTAATTTGAACAATTGTGCCTCACAAGTATGGAAATTTGGAAAATGCTCATACCCTTGTTCATCTTCACTAGACGGTAGAGTGTATAACTGATCTGAATCCTCATCCACAACTTGCTCAACTGATACTTCTGATGTCTCAGTAGGTAAGCATTCAGTCCAATCCAAGTTTATAGAATCATCATCAGAATCACCCACAATATCAACATAATCATCAGAATCACCTTCATCTTAACATCATCCTTATCACCCTCAACAATATTAACAGTCTCATCATCCTTATCACTCTCAACAGTATTAACAGCCTCATCATCCTTATCACCCTCAGCAGTATTAGCACCCTCAGCATGATTAACACCCTCATCCATCTCAACATCATGATTATCATAGGTTAGACCATTCTGACCTAACTCTTCCTCATCTACTATATTAGGGATATCAACATCATGCTCAACATAGACATTGTAATATGGTGGGAGAACTGACTTGGTTGTTTTGCGTTTTATCGCAATTGTTGCAGATAGCAAGAGTCGCCACCGACTTTTCTTTTATCCAATAAAGGAAAGGGTGAAAAGAACAGGAAAGACCTTTTGAGATATTTTCTTGAGTTCGAGGGGTAGGTTATGAAAAAGGAAGGTGTTAGCACCATTTTCATCTGTAGTTATCCATGGTATCTTAGTTGCTAGCTCACTTTGAAATGCTTTGTTTGAAATGTGTTTGTGATGGTTTTTGAAAGTATTTTTGAAAATTGCATTTGTTTAGGCGAACTTTGTAATGATTCTCATCTCTATAAGAATGTATACAAAGCGTTGACTTTTGAAAATATTTCATGGAAAAGTGTTGGTGTGTTTGAAAGATGTTTTGAAGATGGTTGTGAGAAAGCAACTATGAACGTTCTACCTACTCAAAAAGTCTTAGTTCGTTTCCTCCTCCTTTAGATATTTCTATCTTACCATTGATTGATAGGAAGCCCTATCATTGGATGTGAAGGGACGGGCGTGGGTCATTGTATAGTCATAAAAGGCAACATTGTAGGATACCCTTAGCAATTTGTCGTAAGGGTCTAAGATCGTTTACTGAAGGCAACATTTGAAGGGTCATCGAGGGATTAAGATCTTGTATTCGAGGGTCATTGCTAAAGTGTCCCAAGTTCGAGGGACATGATTGTTTATTCGTAGGTAACAAGTGTGAGTACCCTAGAGGTGCGTGTGTGAATTGTATTGTTTTCATTTAATTTTGTCTTGAATTAGGGTTGTCTAGTATTGATTTTAAAGTCTTGCCATACAAACCCTAATTACTAGCAATAATATGGAAAGCGATAAATTTCGTAAATTTAAAGTCCTACGCTATTACAATACTTTTAGGGGATGGGGGTACAAGTTTAATGAATGGGGATGAAAGCGATAAATCCCTAATTACTATTACAAACCATTAATGATCTAAAAACAACAAAAAGTCAAAAATCAAGAATTCTGGTGCCTGGCTGACACAGGTCGTGTCCTATGGCACGAGCACCTGTGTCAGGACCGTGTAATTATCCCTACATGATTTTTTTGTCCCATACGAGCTGACACGGCTCGTGTCCTGTGACACGAGCACCCGTGTCCGGACCCTGTCTGGCCATTTTGTCCAATTTTAAGCCCAGTTAGATTGACACGGGCACCCGTGTCAAGGCCCTGTCATGCCATTTTGTCAAGTTCTCTCCCTGACACGGCCCGTGTCAGGTGACACGGCCCGTGTCAGGTGACACGGCCCGTGTCAGGTGACACGGCCCGTGTCAGGTGACACGGCCCGTGTCAGGTGACACGGCCCGTGTCAGGTGACACGGCCCGTGTCAGGTGACACGGCCCGTGTCAGGTGACACGGCCGGCCGTGTCAGGTGACACGGCCCGTGTCAGGTGACACGGCCGGCCGTGTCAGGCTTCCAGAAGCATTTTTCTGTGATTTTTAATGTTTATAACTCTTCTACTCTGACTTGT
Source organism: Vicia faba (assembly GCA_948472305.1). NCBI lineage: Eukaryota > Viridiplantae > Streptophyta > Magnoliopsida > Fabales > Fabaceae > Vicia > Vicia faba. Next base: position 70,005 of record CATIWC010001339.1, read on the forward strand.
CCTATTTTATTCTTTTGAAAACGAAAGTAATTACAAGAAAAATGATAGATTGGGACGGTTATTTTGGCTGATTACGACGGTTAAAACCGTCGCAATTTACAATCTACGACGGTAGAAGTACCGTCGCAGAATCGTGCGTCCCAGCCTATTTCGCGACGGTTGCAAAAATTGTCACGCACAACAGATAGCGACGGTTATATACCGTCGTGAATTTGACTTTATTTTTTGTTTTTGTTGTTGTTTGCGACGGTTATTCTACCGCCGTAGGTTAGAAATTGCGGCGGTTTTAACCGTCGTAATCTGATTTATAAATTTCAAATAATATTTTTATTTAAATTATTATTTAGTAAAATAATTTTAAATATAATATTATTTTACTATAATATTTTACTATTATATTTAAATTATTATTTACTTTAATATTTTTTTATTTATAGTATTTTTATTTTATTTTCTATCACTTTTCAACATAATAAAGTTAATTACAATAAAAACATTTAATATCAAATAATCATCAATAATATCAAAAAAATGTGATCAAAGGTAAAAAGAAGTGCAAATTTTACCAATAAACAAGAAAAATTCAAATATCATCAAAGGCCAAATTTCATTTTAATATTTACATTGGTTTGCTACAACTTGAGAGAATTACAAAAAATGTTACAATATTCTACAAAATTCATGAAAGTCCTTAGTGTTAAGTGATTTTGTGTTAAACTTCCATGCTAGGACCATGATCCTTCCTTGACTACCATTTGGTCCAAGCTACGCATACCTACACAAAATTCATGAAAGGTAACAAGATTGACACCATTTTCCCTGAGATATGATAAGAACGCGTCGAGTGTTTCATCTGTTGGCCGATAGTGTCCACTATATGCAGAGATGGACTGAAAAATCAAACCAACAAAAATCAACCAATTTTGTCATCGCACATAAATTGAAATATATATTACACCGTGCATAGTCACACTGTAAGAAAAACTCGATCATGTAATGTTAATTATACCTTCAGAACCCCATCCTCGGCTTCGAGCCGTCCAGCAGCCAAGGTAGCTCCACCAGCCAAAAAAGAAGAATGATGGAACAACCCCTTCTTTTTCTGCGAGGTTATAACAATGTATCAATAGGACTCAATTGAACGAGAAAGAATAACATAGCTTAAACTAATTGTTACCTTTCGAGCATAAAGTTTCTTCTCGGTGCTCATTACAAATATCCACTTAGCATCTTCAGAATCCTTTTTGGTATGAAGAAAATCTCCAGATTGGTTGTTGATAATTTTTCCATCGCAGACAACATATTCATAGTTCTCCCTCTCTTGCTGTAAAAAACAATTAACCAGTAAGAAAAGCAGGAAAATACCATAACTTTTGAAATTATGCAGAATTTGAATATAAGTCAATAGTATAAAACAATTCTGCAGAAAAGCAGAAGTTGCATGCACATACAGGTCCAAGATACTTTATGCATTGTTTTCGAAGCTTCGATCGGGAACACCGTTCAAGATCAAGAGTTTTCCCATTTCCCAAATCCAATCTGTAGAATAGATTGAGAGAAAAATTAAGTTAGAAAACAGAACACTGTATCCTCTAAACTTGCACTTTTTTTACTCATAGTCCTATTTGCACTTTAACCAGAATCAATTTTACAAAATCAAATCGTTCAAAATCAATTATTTTCCCATAATCAAACACACGTTAATATCAATAGTAGATTATCCAAGTCACACCCTATTCAACCTTTAGATTAAAAACGTTCATGAATTTTGTGTTAAATTCATGAAAAATTCTTATGTAGCTTTAAGAATCTTCTATGAGTCTTCAACGATTTCACTTCTAAAACTTCAACAATTCGTTCTGCACACATCCGAAACTCTTCTCAGAACTTCATCTCTCCAAAACTCACTCTCTAACTGCTTCTCTACACAAAATCATTTTCATCAACAAGTCCGAATCGGCTTCTCAACAACGATAATCAACATCACGCATACTTCATCAAAACTGCATCATCATCATGTTCAATGATTTTCAAATCACACAGGACAATAATTCCATATAACACTGTAGTAAAAACAAGAAGCAAATTCGTGGAAGAGATTTGAAGAAGATGAATTACCAATGAAATGTGAATTCAAAGTGAGAAAGTGAGGTATTCGTACCTAAGTTTCTGAAGAGATTGCTATCTGATTTTCTCATCATCTTCATCAATTTGAAGAGCCTTCGGAGCTGCTCTGAAAACATCAGCATGTAGAGGAGTCCAAGATCCTGCCAGAAGAAGTGAAAGTAAGAAGTTACTGTTGGATTGCTCATCTCTTCGCATAGAAAAGTGCAGAATCATCTGAGATTCATGGTCATTTCAAGATTTCTTCCCAACTAAAATCACACCTTTTATTCCCATGTAAACAAAACGATAGTCAGAGCAACATATTTCCTTATTTTGCTGGTCTTTGTCGGAATAAGTATTCATTCTAAAGTTATCGAGATACAAGTTGAGCCAATCATCACAAAAGAACATCGGAGTGATGTATGGTACGTAATCAGGATACTCCTGCAATAGTTAGAAAAAGAAATTACTTAGTAAATCATCATCTGTAGTATAACATAACATATGATAACTCTAATGCAACAAGAGGATTATCTAGGTTGACAGGGGCAGACTTCAAAGTAAGAAATAACAAATAAGATTTATATAACTGCGGCACATAGAATGACACTTTAGTGAGAAATAACAAATAAGATTTACATTTCTGTGCAACTTTAGGTCTAAAATCAACGTAGTGACCATGAATCCAGTCATAAGTAAACTCAAACAAAAGGTTATTGTACAAAAGCAGAAGAATGGTCATTTAATTTCCTCCAGGACTGGCATTTATCCTAATTCCAAATGTTAGGTTCTGTTATCCTAATTCCTCCAGGACTGGCATTTATCCTAAAACTTATCTGTGCTCACTAAAAATGAAAAATAATCATTATTAAAAGATAAAAGGAGCTAATATTACGGATAAACCATCTTCTGCACTGTTGGGTCCTCCATCATTTTCTCTAAAGCATCCACCGATAAGACTGATTTTTCTATCCAAAAAAAAACAAGGTCATTAAGAACATTTGGTTAATTCATACAGGCACAGAAGCTCATTTATGACAACTTTAAAAGAACAAATATTACAAACACAATGTGTTATATGATAAAAAAAAAGGTATAACTTAAAATGTATAGCTAAGAACACAGTCATTCCAGGTGAATTTAAAAGTAAATATATGAACTCTTCAAGTTAAAATTAAAACCACAACCATTTCATTCAAATTCAATTAGGGAATTTTATTCCCCTGCATCACATGGGAACTAGTAAGAAAGACATACTGACCTATTCTAGTCCAAATATATCAACATTTTCACGGCTCCTATGTTTGAGATGCAGTACATAATCAATCAGGTCCCTGCATACTATGTTTAGTTTATAATAATAATTGTACAACATTTGAGAACTCGTGATTCCCACTAGTGCATCGTGGTTTTACTATTTCTCTGTATTTTGATAAGGCCAGCAACAATGGTTTGAGTCCAAGCAACTAGAACTTATTATTACTTCTATTCTTATCCAGTTTATAAATAAATTGACTTTTGGGGTAAATACTACACCTTAAAGCTAACTATTCCCATCACATTCGAACTAAAACTGGCTTTGGCCTTTACCAGTTTCCAAATGCCACATGATATCCACCTGAAATATCTCAGTTGTCAACAAGGGTTTGAAACTTGACTCTCTTTTTAACGCTCCGCATTCGATCATATCCAATACCAATCTTGCTATGCATCAACTTGATAGCCAAATCAGCATTCCCAGCTTTTCTTAAGGAATGAATCATCACAGTTCTAATCTTCCCAGGTATTTCTCTACCCCTATCCACAATTCCATCAGCCAACTTACAAGCCTCCTTCACACGACCAGCTTTACACAGCGCTCCAATCATATCTTCATAAGCTGTTTCAAGAACAACCCCCATAGGTGCAAGCTCGTCCAGCACTTTACAAGCCCTCGCAACTTTTCCTGAAAGACACATTCCAATTGAAAGAGCCCTAAAACAAGCAACGTTCGGCGTTATCCCTTTGTCAATCATCAAATCCCACATCTTGACGGCTTCTTCATTCCTATGCACCCTGAAAAGCTCACTGATAAGTATAGTAAACGTATACACAGTATGCTCACAACCATCACACTCCATCCTCTTAAACAGCACTAAAGCATCGGCTATCCTCCCACACTTACAAAGTCCATCGATGAGCGCATTGTAGCAATATGAATCCGGCAGACACCCCTTCTCAGCCATTTCATCAAACACCTTCTCAGCTTCATCCACCCTTCCCGCCTTTCCAAGTCCATCAATCAAACTAGAATAAAAAACAGCATTGACAACAACAGCATTCTCATTACAAAACCGAAAATAACCCAAAGCTTCCTCTAGTCTCCCACTCTTACATAACCCATTAACAATAGCACCATAAGTAACCTCATCAGGCTCAATCCCATCCATTTTCATCCTCTCAAACAACCTTAAAGCCCCATCAGAATTCCCACTCTTCCCATAACAATCAATCAAAGCAGTGTAAACAGCCTTATTACCCTTACAACCATTTCTAAGCATATTCTCAAACAAAGCATAAGCTTCTAAAACCTTCCCCGTCTTACAAAGCCCGCATATGAGCAAAGTATAACAATGAGAAGGAACTTGAAATCCCTTATCCTCCATCTCATGGTAAAGACTCAAACAACAATCAACATCCCCTTCAGAATAACAAGCCTGCATTATTGTCATATAAGTAACAACATCAGGCTCCAAATTAATTACCTCCATTTCGCGAACCATCTCAGTCGCCTTTCGTGTTTTCCCAATCTTACAATACCCTTTGATCAAAGTATTGTAGGTTACAACATCAGGCTTTATTCTTCCTTCTTTCATGGCGACAAAAACACGCTCGGCCGATTCGATAAAAGAGGAACCAACGAGTCCGTTAAGAAGGGAGTTGTAAGTGAAAAGAGTCGGGTGGATGTTTTGTTCGTTCATTCCACGCCAAACTAATAGAAGTTCATTGACCAGGCCGGCGTTACCGAAGCTTTTGATGAGGGAGTTGGCGGATGGGGATGTTAAGGGGAGGCGGCTACGTTGAAGTTCTGCAAAAACATTTAATGCGGCGGAGGTGGTGGTGGTTGAGGGGGATAGGAGTAGGTTGATTAGTGAAACGTAGCAATCGAGGGAATGTGAGTAGTTACGTTGGTGGGAAGCCCAGGTGAAGAAACGGAGGGCGGTGTGGTGGTTGTTGAGGGAACGGAGAGCGTGGGCGACGAAGGAGGGGGAGAGAGTGATGAGAAATTGGCGGCAGAAGGAGTCGAGATTTGATTCCATGGTTGGGGAATTGTCGAGGAGGTTGAGGATTTGTGTGAACCATGGAGAGGGCTGGAGGTTTTGCTTGGAGGAGATGACGTCGGAGAGGTCGCAGAAAGGTTCGACGAGTTCTGGGGGAGGGAGAGGTAGGGTTTTGAAGGAGCGGGAGAATGAATTGGCATTGTGGTGGTGCGGGGGAAAGGAGAAGTGGATGTGTGTGATTGAAGGAGAAGGTTGTTTCAGTAGCAGACAGGAGATTCTTCTCATCACTCCTCCGGGTTTGGTTGATTTTCGAATGAGAATAACCGTTTCCCCTGATTCTTCCACTTTATTATATCATTTCCCCCTCTAATACCTCCATTGTCTTTCATATTATTTCTAGGCTAAATAATCATTTTGCTGGGAATTCTAAAAAATCCTTAAGATAATCAAGAAATAAAACAGGATACAAAGCATTGTCCTTAACATTTTAAAATATTTTATAAAATCAGAAAAAATAGTGTTGCCCTGATTGTGTAAATTAATTTATACTATCGATCAATCACAATTTTGTATCAGAATAAATTATATTTTAATTTTAAACTTTTTTAAAGGTTTTGGGTGCGACGGTTGTTTTACCGTCGTGAAATGAATTTTAGGACGGATAATTTTACCGTCGTGAAAGGTTTAAGGGTGCGACGGGTGCTTTACCGTCGTGATATGCCTTTTAGGACGGTTAATTTTACCGTCGTGACTAGTTGTTGGTGAAAAATCAATGTTAAAAGTGTTAAATGGGGGCCGACGGTTGTTTTACCGTCGTAATAATAATATTATGATGGTTAAATATACCGTCGCAAAATAAATATTAGGGACGGTTGGTGTCAACTGTCGTAAACACTGTCTCTATTTGTCAATTACGACAGTTATCACATAACTGTCGCAATTTTTGTGTCGTTAAACACTAATTTTCTTGTAGTGTAAAATGATGTATGAACAAGGATATCACAGTTTGAGAAAACTTACCTCTTGAAGTGAAAAATCCAAATGTGTATGGATGTTTCTAGGTGAAATGTGATGATTGATTGAGCTTCCTTAGACCTCTCTGAAGTTGTTTCAATCCTTACTTTATGCTGAAAGTGTTTGAGCCTCTCCAACCAAGTCAACTTGAAAGACAATGTTTTTGAGTTTGGACGATGATGATAATGATGTTACAGAAGTTGTTCTTGTGTTTGAACAACTTCTATATGATGTATATGAAGTGTGTGGATGATTTGTTTGGACAGAAATGCAAGGTTTGAGAGATTTGAAGATTTTGGTTTCTAAGCTCAAGAGTGGAGGTTTTATGGACAGTTATGGTTTTTTTAGAGTATGAGGGGTTTTGAGAAAACTTGTCTACACAATAAAAACTTCTTTCTTTAGCTTGCAAATGGCCTCTCTATTTATAGAAGAGGTTTGATAGGATGAGAGAGTTTATTTTACAAGTTGTCCAAATTCTGGTTTGGTTGAGATGAAACAACCAAGTTATGTGAAATTTGATGTCCCAGTGCATGGTACAAAAGGGATCTGAAATGGCTATGAGTTTTTAGGCATGTTGCTTCTTGCTTTGATATTGTGTGTGTAGAAAAAATAATTGAGAGGCTCAAGGAGAGCTGACTTTGAATAAAGCATGCTTGATGTGAATGACAATGGTTCCTTTGTGCCATAAATGGAATGATGCAATAGACAATACTTGAATCACTTGGATAATGGTTCAATAAATTGTGTAAACATCTGATTATGGATAGATTTGCAAGTTACAAGGTCTGCAAAGTAATATTATGCATCACATCATGCAAATTAGATTATTTGTTCTTCAATAAAATGACTTGCAATTCAAGAATGGATGCCCAACTTCATGCCCTTGAATCTCCTAGCTCAAGTATGATAAATTCATGCCCTTGGATGTTTTGGAAAGCTTGAAACATCCTCTATAACTTTCATGTTGGCTATTTTGACAAAATAATCTTGGAACTATGTGAAAAAATGCCAAGAAGTTGGGATAAAATCCTGACCAAAATCTGTTGAAAATTTTTCTAAGTGTTAGATGAAATGTCATGACTTCATGGGCTTATAACTTCAAATCTAAGCATTTTTTGGACATCAACCCTCTAATACAAAGTTGTAGAATTAATCAAGATATACAACTTTCAAGTTGAAAGTTTCCTTTGAATCATTTTGCATCATGGTGAAAAATTGGTATGAAGTTATGAAATAAACATGTATAAAACACTTAGAAAAATTTCTAAGTCTTGAAAAGTTTTAACTTTTCAAATTGACTTTTAACTTTCTTGAATTCTTGATGATCAAGCTTGATATTGTTGAATGTATTGATGAATTTTGATCTTTGAAACTTAATGTTGACCAAAAAAGTCAAAGTTTGACTTTTCAGTGTACAATTGACTTTTTCATCAGTTGACCAAATTTCATCTATCAATCCACTGATCTTGAGAAATGTTTTGAGCCATAAAATTAGGCCAAGATGATGTCCTTGAATCCTTGATATCATGTTTCATACCAATAATTCATGTATTAAATCAAAAGTCAAGAATCAGTCATTCTCAATAAAAACCATAATTTTGGTCATTTTGCCCTTTTGATGATTTGAACATTTTTCTTGAGGAATTGTGATCCAAATTTGATCAATTGATGCAAATGACTTCAAAATGTTGATATTGGTCAAAAATCTTGAAGTTTGGCTGTAAGTTGACCATAATTGACTTTTATCCAATATAGTTGATTTTCAGTCATCTGAGTAATTGACTGAGTAAACTTGTGATCCAAGACTTGAAACTTGACATGAGTAATCTTGGAGGTCCATTATAATCCATGAAACTAATTTGAGGCATTAAAAGTTCAATTGTTCTTGTGCAAATCAAAACCCTAATTTGAGGCATCAGTGTTGAGGAGATGGCTTGGTCTAGTCAACACTTGTGCAAGCTTGAGCTATTGAAGATCTTGTGAGAAATATCTTGAGAAAAGAGAGGGAAAATTTTGGGGTACAACAGACATTAACCAACTCAAATCCCTCAACACCTTTAGAAGATTTTAGTACATCCTATCATTTTCTATAGGTGTAAGACCCCTAGCAAAGCTAAACCTAGGACTAACATACTGAAATTCTGGCAGCAGATACTCAATGTCACAGTGAATGTTATGACACCGTATCTGACTTTCTACAAGACAGTAAGTTTAAAAGCAGTAAAGAACACAGTCAATTGTTTACCCAGTTCAGTGTGTAATAACACCTACTCTGAGGGCTACCAAGCCAGGGAGGAAATTCACTATAAGAGATATTAATTCAGGAATAAACCAACCAGTTTATCTCCTTCACTTAAGACCTACCCAATGCAACTTCAATCTAAGTTCAACTTAGACCCTTACGACAAATTGCTAAGGGTATCCTACAATGTTGCCTTTTATGACTATACAATGACCCACGCCCGTCCCTTCACATCCAATGATAGGGCTTCCTATCAATCAATGGTAAGATAGAAATATCTAAAGGAGGAGGAAACGAACTAAGACTTTTTGAGTAGGTAGAACGTTCATAGTTGCTTTCTCACAACCATCTTCAAAACATCTTTCAAACACACCAACACTTTTCCATGAAATATTTTCAAAAGTCAACGCTTTGTATACATTCTTATAGAGATGAGAATCATTACAAAGTTCGCCTAAACAATGCAATTTTCAAAAATACTTTCAAAAACCATCACAAACACATTTCAAACAAAGCATTTCAAAGTGAGCTAGCAACTAAGATACCATGGATAACTACAGATGAAAATGGTGCTAACACCTTCCTTTTTCATAACCTACCCCTCGAACTCAAGAAAATATCTCAAAAGGTCTTTCCTGTTCTTTTCACCCTTTCCTTTATTGGATAAAAGAAAAGTCGGTGGCGACTCTTGCTATCTGCAACAATTGCGATAAAACGCAAAACAACCAAGTCAGTTCTCCCACCATATTACAATGTCTATGTTGAGCATGATGTTGATATCCCTAATATAGTAGATGAGGAAGAGTTAGGTCAGAATGGTCTAACCTATGATAATCATGATGTTGAGATGGATGAGGGTGTTAATCATGCTGAGGGTGCTAATACTGCTGAGGGTGATAAGGATGATGAGGCTGTTAATACTGTTGAGAGTGATAAGGATGATGAGACTGTTAATATTGTTGAGGGTGATAAGGATGATGTTAAGATGAAGGTGATTCTGATGATTATGTTGATATTGTGGGTGATTCTGATGATGATTCTATAAACTTGGATTGGACTGAATGCTTACCTACTGAGACATCAGAAGTATCAGTTGAGCAAGTTGTGGATGAGGATTCAGATCAGTTATACACTCTACCGTCTAGTGAAGATGAACAAGGGTATGAGCATTTTCCAAATTTCCATACTTGTGAGGCACAATTGTTCAAATTAGGATTGGTCTTTATAATAAGGATATGATAAAGGATGTTTTCAAAGAGTATGTAATCGTTCACAACAAAAAATGCGTGGTTAAAAAAGAATGATGGAAAAAGGATGGTGGTCAATTTCCAAGAGGTGTGTAAATTCTACATGATATTTAGTAAGAGGATTGGAAATCAATTTTGGCAAATATCTAGTTTGTTTGATGAGCATACTTGTGCTAGGACTGCAAACAACAGACAAGCCAAGACTGGATGGTTGGCCAAGTAATTTTCCCATATACTTAGACACGCTCCAAACATGAAACCAAGTGGGTTAATAGTTGTAGAAAATGAAAGATTGGGTGTGAAACTGTCAACTGATCAGGCTTACAGAGCTAAGAGAAAAACAGTGGAATTGATACAAGGTGCTGGGAGGGATTGGTTTACACATCTGAGGAGTTATGCACAATAGTTACTGAATTTAAACCCTACCAACAATGTTATTTTGGAGTGTTCTGATTCAACAAATGGTCATGTGTTTGAAATAATATACATATGTGTCTACAAGCATGTAAGGTTGGACTTGCTAAAAGCTGTAGACCATTAATAGGGTTGGATGCATGCTTTCTGAAAGGTGACTATGGGGGAAAATTAATGGCAGTTGTTGAAAGTGATGGAAATAACCAATATTCCCCATTGCATATGTTGTTGTAGAAGCTTAAACTAAGGATTATTGGGAGTGGTTCATAAAAATTTTCCTTGAAGACTTGCAGTCAATTAATAATATTCCATATGCCTTCATCTCAGATCAGAAAAACTAAAAGCAAATTTAAGCCAAATAAAAAATAAAAATAAAAAACTAAAAATGCATTTAATCCTAACATGTTTTGAGATCTATCTACTCTTTTGAAGTATTTCTAAGCATAGTTCCATGGTCTCACTTATCATACATGGAGGGAAATTTTCATAAATCTAACATTATATCAGAAAAAAAAAAACTTTTTAAATAATAAACATTTTGCTGTAAAATTTTAATTAAAAAAATTAATGATAGCAATTTAAGGGGTTATTTAGCCTTTCAATTGTCTCGTGTCATGAACACAGGCTTCTCCTAGCTAAGGATACTAGCACAATTAAAGCAACTGAACCCCTTTCTAAGTGTTAAGAGCCAAACTCACAGGATCAAATAGTGTGTTTTTTTCAATGACAATTAAAGAATTAACCAAAACTTAACTATGGTGTCTTAGACCACTCGACCATCACGACAAATGTTAAACTTTTTCAATTAATAGTATTAACTTATCACCATGCTTAATGTTTGATAAATGTATGGGTGGTGATGAGTTTTAGTTATAGTTAAACGAAAAAGTTGAAAGAAAGATAGAGAAAAATGTTGATAAGAGAAAAATTGTCTTATTAAAAATTAATTTTAAGTGAATTGAATACAATAGTGAGCACATACTAATTATTCTTAATGAGTAGTAATAAAACGTTTTAAAGGAGCATTATTTGTAAATGTAATTTCAATAGCTAAAATAACTCTCACCAACTAAGCATGATGAGTAAAAGAAATGTCAATATTAGAAGCATAGAAATCTAAAAAGATAGCTAGATAGAGTCTTTGAAAACACGTCCATGTGCCGCAATGCTCCAATTGAGCTGCATTTCATCCAAGATGTTATCGGATAGTGACACAAGGTCCCTTTGATTTTAAGAGTCTTAGAAGAATAAATCTTCACAAAACTTGTAAAGAATTGCAATTCTGCCATTTAGGAGCAGCAAAAGTATTTGTATAATTTCCAAAGATGTTAGATTTAATAGAATTGATAGGAAATGTCCAATATATTAAATAATGCTAAATATAATAATAATGACACTTTGAATGGCAAGTTTACACTAGCCCGAACAAGACTTGTTGCAAGAGTTGAGAATATGTTGCGTAGAATTAGTGTCAATAAGGATATCAATGATATTATAAAACCAACTTCTAAGTTTTTGAGAAAAAATACACAAGCAATTTTTTTTTAAAATATGATTTCAGGTTAGTGCCACAAAGTCTACATTTAAAAAACACAATCTCTAGAGTACAATTTGTCATCAGTAGGTAATTTATGATAAATTATATACTTGTTAAAAAGTATAGTACGTGACAATCATCAGTGATTAAGGGTTTTCAGGTGATTTTAAGGTTGTTGTATAGTTCCTCAAGCATTACTTTAAGTCGAGTATCTCGGGAGATACTTTAATTTGGGTCTCGCAGAAAAGACTTTAAATCGAGTCTCTCATGCGAGATTTTAAGTCGATTCTCTCAGATGAGCCTTTAAATTGAATCTCTCAGGAGATATTTTAAGTTGATTCCCTCAGGTGAGACTTTAAGTCGATTCCCTTATAAGAGATTTCAAATCGAGTCCCTTAGGCAAGACTTTAAGTCGAGTTCCTAAGGTAAAACTTAAATCGAGTCCCTCATGAGAGACTTTATGTTGAGTCCCTCATGAGTGACTTTTTGTCGAGTCCCTCATGTAAGACTTTAAGTCAAGTCCCTCTCATTCGAGACTTTAAGTCAAGTCCCTCAAGAGAGAATTTAAGTCAAGTCCTTCAGGCGAGACTTTAAGTCGATTCTCTCAGGTGAAAATTTAATTTGAGTCCTTCGGATGAGATTTTATGTTGAGTCCCTCTAGTGAGGCATTAAGTCGATCCCCTCAGGTGATACTTTAAGTGGAGTCTCTCAGTCGAGAATTTAAGTCGAGTTCCTTATGCGAGACTTTAAATCAAGTCCCTGAGACGGGACTTTAAATTGAGTCTCTCGGGCGAGACTTTAAGTTGAGTTCTTCATGAGATAATTTAAATTGATTCCCTTAGGCAATTTAAAGTCCCTCATGCAAGACTTTAAAACAAGTCTCTCAAGCAATAATTTAAGTTGAGTCCCTCAGGTGGAACTTTTAGTCGAATCCCTTAGGAGATACTTTAAGTCGAGTTTCTTGGGCGAGATTTTAATTTGAGTCCATCGAACAAGACTTTAAGTTGAGTCCCTCAAGAAGAGTTCCTTATGGTAGAATTTAAATCGAATCCCTCAGGCGAGACATTAATTTAAGCCCCTCAAGCGAGACCTTAAGTCGAGTCCTTCAAGATGAGTTCCTTAGGCTAGAACTTAATTGAATCCCTCAGGCGAGACTGTAAGTCAAGTTTCTCATGCGAGGCTTTAAGTCGAGTCCCTCATGCGAGACTTTAAGTCGAGTTCTTTAGGAGATCTTAAGTCGAATGGTATATGCAGGAAAAGTCCCATGGAAATTTAGCATTTTATTTCTCTTGCGGATGGCAAGGATCTTTTTTGAAAATCCAGCACTCTTATTGCACCTTAAGGGCGTTAAGGATCTTTCAATGGAAGTTCATAATTTATATTGTTTTTTTAGAGCGATAATGATCTTCCTGTGGAAGTCTAACATTTATATTTCTTTTTTAGAGCGTCAAGAATCTTCTTGTAAAAGTCCAACATTTAAGTCGACAATAGAACAAAATAACTTATATAAATAATAATAATAATAATAATAATAATAATAATAATAATAATTAATAATAATAATAATAATATAATAATAATAATAATAATAATAATAATAATAATAATAATAATAATAATAATAATAATAATAATAATAATAATAATAATAATAATAATAATAATAATAATAATAATAATAATAATAATAATAATAATAATAATAATAATAATAATAATAATAATAATAATAATAATAATATAATAATAATAATAATAATAATAATAATAATAATAATA